>CAUYLG010031516.1:0-14261 GCA_963573385.1 Cacajao melanocephalus | reverse complement strand
AAGCTTTTTGATGTGCTGTTGCAATCAGTTTGCCAGTATTTTATTGAAGATTTTTGCATCTATGTTCATCATGGATATTGGCCTTAAGTTTTCTTTTCTTGTTGAGTCTCTGCCGGGTTTTGGTATCAGGATGATGTTGGTCTCATAAAATGATTTGGGAAGGATTCCTTCTTTTTGGATTGTTTCGAATAGTTTCAGAAGGAACGGTACCAGCTCCTCTTTGTATGTCTGGTAGAATTCAGCTGTGAACCCATCTGGATCTGGGCTTTTTTGTGTTGGTAGGCTATTAATTGCTGCCTCAACTTTAGCCCTTGTTATTGGTCTATTCAGGGTTTTGACCTCTTCCTGGTTTAGGCTTGGGAGAGTGCAAGTGTCCAGGAATGTATCCATTTCTTTCAGGTTTACTAGTTTATGTGGATAGAGTTGTTTGTAGTAATCTCTGATGGTAGTTTGTATTTCTGTGGAATCTGTGGTCATATCCACTTTATTGTTTTTATTACATCGATTTGATTCTTCTCTCTTCTTTTTTATTAATGTGGCTAGTGGTCTGTCTATTTTGTTGATCTTTCAAAACACCAGCTCCTGGATTTATTGCTTTTTTGAAGGGTTTTTTGTGTCTCTATCTCCTTCAGTTCTGCTCTGATCTTAGTTGTTTCTTGTCTTCTGCTAGCTTTTGAGTTGTTTTCATCTTGCTCCTCTAGCTCTTTCAATTTCGATGATAGGGTGTCGATTTTAAATCTTTCCTTGCTTTTCATGTGGGCATTTGTTGCTATAAATTTTCCTCTAGACAGTGCTTTAAATGTGTCCCAGAGATTCTGGTACATTGTGTCTTTGTTCTCATTGGTTTCGAAGAACATCTTTATTTCTGCCTTCATTTCATTGTCTATGCAGTCAACATTCAAGAGCCGGTTGTTCAGTTTCCATGAAGTTGTGCAGTTCTGAGTTAGTTTCTTAATCCTAAGTTCTAATTTGATTGCACTGTGGTCTGAGAGACTGTTTGTTAATGATTTCTGTTCTTTTGCATTTGCTGAGGAGTGATTTACTTTCAATTATGTGGTCAATTTTAGAGTAAGTGTGATGTGGTGCTGAGAAGAATGTATATTCTGTGGATTTGGGTGGAAAGTTCTGTAAATGTCTATTAGGTTTGCTTGATCCAGATTTGAGTTCAAGTCCTGGATATCCTTGTTAATTTTGTGTCTTATTGATCTGTCTAATATTGACAGTGGAGTGTTAAAGTCTCCCACTATTATTGTGTGGGAGTGTAAGTCTCTTTGTAGATCATTAAGAACTTGCTTTATGTATCTGGGTGCCCCTGTTTGGGTGCATATATATTTAGGATCGTTAGCTCTTGTTGCATTGATCCTTTTTACCATTATGTAATGACCTTCTTTGTCTCTTTTTGATCTTTATTGGTTTAAAGTCTATTTTATCAGAGGCTAGGATTGCAACTCCTGCTTTTTTTTTGCTGTCCATTTGCTTGGTAAATCTTCCTCCATCCCTTTATTTTGAGCCTATGTGTGTCCTTGCACGTGAGATCGGTTTCCTGGATCCAGCACACCAATGGGTTTTGACTTTTTATCCAATTTGCCAGTCTTTGTCTTTTGATTGGGGCATTTAGCCCATTTACATGTAGGGTTAATATTGTTATGAGTGAATTTGATCCTGCCATTTTGATGCTAGCTGGTTGTTTTGCCTGAAAGTTGATGCAGTTTCTTCATTGTGTTGATGCTCTTTACCATTTGGTATGTTTTTGGAGTGGCTGGTACTGGTTGTTCCTTTCTGTGTTTAGTGCTTCAAGGCAGGCCTGGTGGTGATGAAATCTCTATGCAATTGCTTGTTCATAAAGGATTTTATTTCTCCTTCGCTTATGAAGCTTACTTAGTTTGGCTCGATATGAAATTCTAGGTTGAAAGTTCTTTTCTTTAAGGATGTTGAATATTGGCCTCCACTCTCCTGGCTTGTAGGGTTTCTGCTGAGACATCCGCTGTGAGTCTGATGGGCTTTCCTTTGTGGATAACCCGACCTTTCTCACTGGCTGCCTTTAGCATTTTTTCCTTCATTTCAACCCTGGTGAATCTGATGATTATGTGCCTTGGGGTTGCTCTTGTTGAGGAATGTCTTTGTGGTGTTCTCTGTATTTCCTGGACTTGAATATTGGCCTGCCTTGCTAGGTTGGGGAAATTCTCCTGAATAATATCCTGAAGAGTGTTTTCCAGCTTGGATTCATTCCCTCCATCACATTCAGGTACATCAATCAAACGTGGATTAGGTCTTTTCACATAATCCCATATTTCTTGGAGGCTTTGTTCATTTCTTTTTACTCTTTTTTCTCTAACTTCTTCTTTTATTTCATTGAGTCGATCTTCAATCTCTAATATCCTTTCTTTCCAGACCCTGCTTGCCTGGGGATCGCCTGCGGCAGCTGCAAAACAATAAGGGTTGCTGCCAGTTTCTTCTTGTTATCTTTGTCCCAGAAGGATACCTGCCAGACGTCAGACTGAGCACTCCTTTATGAGGTGTCTCTTTGGATATACAGGGTTGGGGGAGCTGCTTGAGGAGACAGTCTGTCCCTTATTGAAGCTCAAGTGTGGAGCTGGCAGCTCCATTGTTCCATTAGAGCTGCTGGGCAGGTACGTTTTAGTCTGCTGCAGCGGAACTCATAACCACCTTTTTTTCCCCAGGTGCTCTGTCTTGGGAAGGTAGGGCTTTATTTATAAGTTCCTGACATGCTGCTGCCTTTTTTCAGAGATGTCCTGCCCAGTGAGGAGGTAGCCTAGTCACCATCTGCCAGCAGAGGCGTTGTTGAGCTGCCGTGGGCTCTGCCCAGCTGCTGTGTGAACTTGTGGTTTTTGTTTATAGAGGTGTAGTTAGAACTGCCTTGGTAAAGGCGGACTGCCCCTGTAATCGCGGACTTCCTCGGTAATGTCGGACTGCCTCGGTAATGGCGGACTGCCTTGCTAATGGTGGACTGCCTCGGTAATGGTGGACTGCCTCGGTAGTAGTGGACTGCCTCGGTAATGGCGGATGCCCTTCCCCCCACAGAGCTGGACCATCCTGGGTCCAGCTATGCTTGCTGTGAAATTCTCAATCAAGAGCATTTCAGATTGCTGTCTTTGTGGGGGTGGGACCCACCAAGTCAGATCACCTGGCTCCCTCTTTCAGCCACCTTTTATTCAGTTGAATGGGCAGCTCTGTCTCCCAGGCGTTCCAGGCGCCAGTTGAAACGGCCACCCAGATTTGTGTGAGTGTTTGTGTGGAGACCCACTGCACCGGCTGAAACAACTGTGCTGGAAACTCGTGGCGCTTTTCCGCCCGGGAATCTCTGGGTCTGTGGGCAGTAAAAACTTGTTTGGAAATGCGGTGATCACTCACCCTCGGTGTTCTTGCTGGGAACTGCACTCCAGAGATGTTCCTATTCGGCCATCTTGGATCATCCTATTATATTATTTATATTAAAAAATTTTTTTTTTGAGATGGAGTCTTGATCTGTTGGCCAGGCTGGAGTGCAGTGTTGCAGTCTCAGCGCACTGCAACCTGTACCTCCTGGGTTCAAGTGATTCTCCTGCCTCAGCCTCTCAAGTAGATGGGATTACAGGTGCATGCCATCATGCCAGGCTAATTTTTGAATTTTTGGTAGAGACTGGGTTTCACCGTGTTGGTGAGTTTGGTCTCGAATTCCTGACCTCAGGTGATCTGCCCGCCTCAGCCTCCCAAAGTGCTAGAATTATAGGCATGAGCCACTGTGCATGGCCATTTCCACTATTTTAAATTGTCAGTATTATATCGTATAATTCTCTATGCTACATATTTTATCTTTGCATTGTTTTCAGTATTGGAGGTATAAATTGTATAAAGACTTTTAGAGTGTTCTAATTTTTTTGTGTATTTTTTTCAAATTTGACTCCATAGAGGTACATTTCATAACATTGACTTTGTGTATAACCATTGTGCTTATTGATAAAAATTTTGACACTTACACAATTGACGAAGAGATATCCGTTTGCATGTCTGCATTTGTGAAAGATGAAGTTTCTCAAGGTCGCCGTTCTTTGGGTAACTGACTACATGTGTGGTGGCAACCCATCACAGTTTTTGATTGATCTTGTCAAAAGACTTAGATTGTTCATCAAGTTATTTCAGATGACTGCAGTTGTTTAAGCTATTTCTTTATGCCTGCAGTTCACCTGCTCATAACTGTTACATCTTTGCAACTCATTAATATACCTGAGTGTTTATGTTTGCAAAAATTTGGTTATTATCACCTGTTTTATTGTGTAAAGTGGCCTCTGAAGGGTTCTGCCATGTTTTCATATGTTTCTCAAATAAATGCCCTTTTAAAAGTGAACAGAATTGGCACAGTGGCTCATGCCTGTAATCCAGCACTTGAGGAGGCCAAAGCAAGATTACTAGAGCCCAGGAGTTCAAGACCAGACTGAGCAACATAGTGAGACCCTGTCTCTACAACAGATATTTTTTTAAAAGTCAGCTGAGCACGGTGGCACACACCTGTAGTCCTAGCTACTCAGAAGGCTGAGGCAGGAGGATTGTTTGACCTCAGGAGGTCAAAGCTTCGGTGTGGTATGATTCTGCTACTGCATCAGCCTGTGTGACACAGCAAGACCCTGTCTCTTAAAAAAAAAAAATTTTTTTTTAATGTAAATAAATGTATTTTAAAGAATGTTTAAAATTACTTTTTCCAGTATTTTCAGGGTTTTGATCTTTTGGAATTGTGATTTTGAGGATTTTACACTTCAGGGATTTTGATCTTCTGGGATTTCAAATTTCGAGATTATGGTATTTTGGGAATTATGGCCCCAACCCATCACAAGACCAGCCCAGCTGAAGAGGCAGGGAAGGGGAAGTTGATGGGAAGACGAGTATGCGTGTATAGGAGGGGTTGTTGGCAACCATCTTTGGAGTCAGTCTGTCACAGCCTGCTGAACACATTCATACCGTGTGTGGTGAAGCTCATTACCTGTTTGAAAGGTGTATGCTTTTAAGCAGTAGCTAAACTGTGAGTCAAAGAAGTGAATTTTTAAATTAGACTTTCAAATATGAGCAATGACTATCTGTAATTTCTAATTTGAGGAGTGAGAAGATAAAAGTACAATTTTTATTCCCAGAAAACTTCAGCAAATACTTATTAAGCCTCCCATTGTGTATGCACTTTGCTAGGTACTGGAAAGTAATTCAGAAGTATGTCAACAGCTTACAACCTGTGTGACTTGGGAAAGTCATTTAACTTCTTGGCATCTGTTTGCTAATCTAAGGACAACGTGTACGGACCTTGTATACTACCTGGCATGGAATAATTGTTCACTGAGTGTTACTTTTCTTTCCTTTTTTTTTTTTTTAATCTTCCTCAAAAAATACTGGGCATGGTGGCTCCTGTAGTTCTGTGCCGTGTTTTCTTAGCATTAACTTGAGTTATTTTATTTGAACAGGTACTGCTCACATGATAGAGGCTGATGTCCTTCTTCCAAGTGATGGGGCAGAACACAGCCAGCCAATTATGGCCCATCCTCCTGAAACAAACAGTGATAATACGCTACAGGAGTGGCTGACTGAAGTTACGAAAAGCAATAAAGGCATCAAGCTGGATTTCAAGAGGTATTTGTATAAACATGTTCAATTTTCTGGGAAAAAAAGTAATAGCTGTGCCTAACTACCTATTTTTTTTTATGTTATCCAAACTGGAAATGGAATTGTAGGCTTTAATATATTTCAGAACTGAACCTAAATGAACCTAAGACCTACTGAGTAATTTACCAAAATTGTTTTTTGGAGACCCTTAAAGGCTAAAGTTAGGTTAATTTTTATAAAGGAATTTATCATAAGTGACTAGTGTGACAACAGAAAGATAAATTAAAAATGTGATTTTTGTTAAAAAGTAGCCCAGGAGAGAGAGAGCTGGGAGAAATTCATTGAGCTAGTTAATGCATATCCTATTTGATTTATATTACTATGTTTGTAAAGGGAAATATTTAGAATTCTCCAATAACCAAAGTGTTCCTTAAACATAATATTTGGAGGTATCCGGGTGTAGTGGCTCACGCCTGTAATCCTAGCACTTTGGGAGGCTGAGGCAGGTGGATCAGCTGAGGTCAGAAGTTCAAGACCAGCCTGCCCAACATGGTGAAACCTCGTCTTTACTAAAAATACAAAAAATTATTATCCAGGTGTGGTGGCGCATGCCTATACTTCCAGCTACTTGGGATGCTGAGGCAGGAGAAAATCACTTGAATCCGGAGGCAGAAGTTGCAGTGAGCTGAGATCACACCACAGCACTCCAGCCTAGGCAACAAGAGTGAAACTGTCTCAAAAAAAAAAATCATAAACTTTTTTAGTTATGAATCATTCAATTTCATTTTACTGACAGTTCCAGAGAGGTTAAGTGATTTACCTAGGGGCAACAGGTAAGCTTTGACAGGTAAGCTACAACCAGATCCTAGGTCTCATGAAACCAGTCCAGTGTTCTCTGTATCATGAAATAAAGCATTTGACCTTTAGTGCTTGATGGCTTAAACTTTTAGATCTCCTTGACTTACTGTGTGCTCAGTTTTTCATGTTTACTGTTGCCCCTTGAATTGTTCCCTGTGATATATCCTTTGGCTTCTCAACAGTCAGATCAGCTCCTTTGTTCATAAATGCTAGCATCTACCACAAAAGGGCTGAGCCACTGGAACAAAGATTTTGCAAGTTTTTTTAAAATCGTAACATATTTGAAGGAGATTCAATATAAACTGATAGGTATATGAATACCTATTATATGTCAGACAGTGTTCTTAAAGCATTGCATGTATTTTTCATGAAATTCTTATAACAATCCTAAAAGCTAGCTTACTGCTATTATTCTCATTTTCCAGATGAGGCAATAGAGGTGGAGGGGGTAAGGAGGCCGCTTGTCACATAGTTGGTAATGGAACTAGAGAGCTGTCAGCCTGGCTGGAGAGTTCACACCCTTAACCAGATTGCCACACTGACTCCCTTTGTAAGAGCAGCTGAATGACCTGTTAGTTGAATTTTAGCAGTTCTTGTTTTGCGCTTCTAAGTTATTTTGTTTGGTACACAAAGAAAAAACATTATATTTTTACATTTCATCTGGAGTCTCTGCAAGCTCTTCAATATTGTAACAAAGAATTATTTTCCCTTAACATGCAATTTTATATAGTTTGTTACAATTTTAAGTATGATATTTATTTTTTCATTCCCAATTTCTAAATGAAATTAATTGGAAAGCAGGATATGATATTTAGAAGTTTGATTTACAAGTAACTTTTTGGGAAAAAATGTGTTCTATAATAAGTAAGTTTATATTCTTTTCAGGAGACTTAAATACCACCAAAGAACAATTTTAGTTAGTATTCTAATCAGGACTTTCTTCTTCAGATGATCATCTTAGTGAAGCTTTGGCACTTCCTTATGAGAAACTTAGTACCAATGTATGTAAGAATTGAGAATGTTGGCCATTGTATTTTAAGCTAGAATTACATGGAATTTGTAGGTCAATTTAGAAGGATGTGTCATTTTATAATACGTGCACTATTGAGCTTTCCAGGTTGGGTCTGTTATTTCTTGTAGTATATACTAGTCCTCTGTTATCTGCAGTTTCAGTTACCTACAGTACACCATGGTCTAAAAGTATTAAATGGGAAATTCCAGAAATAAACAATGAAAACAATGAATACGTTTTAAACTGCACACCATTCTGAGTAGTGTGGTGAAATCTTGTACTTTTCCCCTCCATCCCACCTGGGGTGTGACTCATCCCTTCCCTTTGTCCAGCGTGTCCACACCGCATATGCTGCCCACCTATTAGTCACTTAATAGCCATCATGGTTATCAGAGTGACAAATCATAAAAAGAAGGGTGAGTACAGTCCAGTAAGCTATTTTGAGAGAGAGAGAAAGAGAGAGAGAGACCGCATTCACATAACTTTTATTATAGTGTATTGCTATAATTGTTCTATTTTTTAAAATTATTAGTTTTTGTTGCTAATCTTTTACTGTGCCTAATTTATAAATTAAACTTTATTAGAGATAGGTATATATAGGAAAAAAACAAAGTGCATTCAGGGTCAGATGCTGTGTGGTTTCAGGCATCCGCTGGTGGTCCTGGAACATATTTCCTGCAGATAAGGGGCACTACTGTACATTTTATTTTGTTGTTTAGGAAAGTTTGTCCTCAGTCCTTTTTTCCCCTACAACATGTTACACCTTTTCTTCCAGAAGAACTTTAGTTATGATTTTGTCAAGTTTTAGGAAATAAGAATTACAACAACAAAAAGTTTTTGGTTCCTTAGTGAGGTTTAAAATTTAACCACAGGTTTTGTTTTTCTTATTTAAGTTTCTGGTAAGGGAAAATATCATTATCCTTGGTCTACATTAGTAATAATGAAAACATTTACATAAAAAATGGAATAAATATATTAAATTTTTGCTTCATTATGTTCTCTGTCATAGCTTCTTTAACTGCCCGGTGCTTTGCATGAAATAGGCACTTAGTAAACACTGGTGGAATTTTCATTTTTGGGAGAATACGCTGTTTGAAACTGGATATTGGCCAGGTGGGGTGGCTCACACCTGTAATCCCAGCACTTTGGGAGGGCAAGGAGGGCAGATCGCTTGAGGTCAGGAGTTCAAGACCAGCCTGGCCAACACGGGGAAACCCAATCTCTACTAAAAATACAAAAATTAGCTGGGCATGGTGGCACATACCTGTATTTCCAGCTACTCAAGAGGCTGAGGGAGGTGAATGGCTTGAACCCAGGAGGCGGAGGTTGCAGTGAGCTGAGATTGGTGACAGAGCAAGATTCTATCTCCAAAAAAAAAGAAACTGGATATTATCAGATGGAGAATCAATCTTAAACTACTCTGTCAGCTTACTGAATTGAGAAAGCCTAAGAAGCTCCCTCCTGAAATATAAACTGGAGATTAGTATTTAACCCAGCTTCCATGGACACCAGATTTCATAAGAAATCAGAGTCCTTTCTGGAAAAAGAGCTTGGCAGGAGACATGCATGGATTAGTTCAAGGTGTTTCCTTACTCCACCCATGAAGAGCAGAACCTCGTGGGGACTTGGCTGCCGCTATAGGACTGACAGATGAGAACCTCTGGAGTCACAGGCACAAGTTGCTTGCTACCAAAAACAGAATTTTGTAGGAAGTACAATGTTGGATCTCAGAACTGTGGTTTTAACGTGGTGTTGATACAGGGCAAGGCAGGGAGAATTTAGAAGAGACAAATGACAGGATCTGAATTAAAGTCTGCAGAGTCTAGCATTAGGGGTTATTTATCCACTAAAATCTAGGCCCTCCATTTCAGGGGCAGAAGAGTGAGAAGAAGGAAGTGGGAGCAGAGAGAAAGAGGCTAGAGGCTAAGGGATAGAGCCTGGGTTCCTCTGGTTTTGATATATAGTATCCTTGCTCACTGGTGACCATGACCCAATAAATAATGAGATTATTCAGATTTTTCCTCTTAAGAGTAAGCAGCTCAAAAGGAGTAGAGAGAAGAGAGGTGGAGATAGTACTGCAGTCTCTTAGGCAGAGAGACGGAAATGTGAGGAGGGGTCACCGAATGTTCTCCCCTTCAATGTCCATCTCCAAAATTTTTAGCCTCCTGTTACAATATTCACTGCAAGCGAATTTTCTTTTTCTTTTTCTTTTTCGTTTGAGACAGTTTTGCTTTTGTTGCCCAGGCTGGAGTGCAAAGGCGTGATCTGAGCTAACCGCAACCTCTGCCTCCTGGGTACAAGTGATTCTGCTGCCTCAGCCTCCCAAGTAGCTGGCATTACAGGCATGAGCCACCACACCTGGCTAATTTTTGTATTTTTAGTAGAGACAGGGTTTCACCATGTTGGCTAGGTTGGTCTCAAACTCCCAACCTCAGGTGATCCACCCACCTCGGCCTCCCAAAGTGCTGGGATTACAGGCATGTGCCACCACGTCTGGCTAATTTTTGTATTTTTAGTAGAGACGGGGTTTCACCATGTTGGCTAGGTTGGTCTCAAACTCCCGACCTCAGGTGATTACCTGCCTCGGCCTCTCAAAGTGCTGGGATTACAGGCCATGCCTGGCTAGTAATTTTCTTATAAATGATCATAGGCAAGTAAAAATTATGGAAGCTGATTAATACCTTATTGTTTCAAAGTCTGTAGGTATCAGCTAGAACAGATGTAGGGAAGTAAAAAGAGTGAAGTTGCTTTTTTGATTTAAACTAAAATATACATGCTTCTAGTTTTCAGAAAATGTTCTTACAATAAAAAAAAAGACAAACTTACAAAAAGTTTAAGGAAATACTATAATTTTATATTTTGCAGTCATTTTTAGAATTATGTTTATGTATCCAAACTTACCCAAGAATACATAAAGGAAAGAAACTACTTTTTTTCTCTAGGGTCATGAGCCTAAATTAGAAATACAGTGCTTGGATCCACTTGGGTATTTCATAAATGTGAAGTTACAGGTTATACGTGTATTTCATTTATCTTATTTATACATTCTCTGATGAGTAAATATTTGTGTCTCAAAAACCGTTTTCACACTAAGTGATCTTAATATGGAGTTTTGAAACCTCTATTTTGTCCACAAGTAGCAGCATTAGTCATATATTTATAGACTCTCTATGGTATATTCATGAATACTAAGTACAATTCAACATTGAGAGATATGGCCTGTCTTAGCTTTTCCCTCGGGTACTCTGTGATCTTTGATTTTATTTAACCCAGATATTATTGTATTTTTATTATGAATTTGAGAACATTAAGACCATTAGTCTAAAAGAACTTCTTTTTACTTTACCTTAGGAATCTATCTCATTGACAACATATTATGTTTTCAGTCTGGCAGCTGTAGAACCATCAATGATGCTCTTGGAAAATGTGAAGAGGCATCTGAAGCGTCCTGTATGGATTAATGCTGATATTCTTCCTGGTCCAAATGGAAATAGCAAAGTAATAGATGCAAAACCATTTTTAGACATCGTGACATCCTTCTTTCCAGACGTGACGTTTTCCCTGGGGTGGACAACAGGATGGCATCCAGAGAAAGTCAATGAAGGTGATAATTATAATAATGTATTTCTTGTTGGTCAAATTAAAGTATCCTCTAAGTATAAAAATAACATCTTTAATACAAAGCCCAAAACACATTCTACAAAATCTAAGGCTAATGGAAAAGAAGGCCTGACTCTGCAGGTATGTGTAGACCCTTCCGTCTACCCTTTCAGATAGATGCCGTGTTCACTGGGGACGCCACAAATTTTAAGAGAGTGTATACATTTATAGTCATGTAAGTAAAGCTTCTGTTAGCAATCTCCTTTTCTAATTTTTAAAATTATAATTTTCCAGTGGATCACTTCATTTCTTTTTATAAGGAAATTAACTGCTAAACTAACATATTCACTTAATATTTCTGTAAAATGTTCCTTTATTGACTGACCAATAGTTTTTACAACTTGTTTTGATAGAGTGTAGAGTTATTTCAAATATATATATTCTGGCCAGACATGGTGGCTCATGCTTGTAATCCTAGCACTTTGGGAGGCCGAGGTGGGCAGATAACCTGAGGTCAGGAGTTCAAGACCTGGCCAACATAGCGAAACCCCATCTCTATTAAAAATACAAAAGTTAGCCAGGCATGGTGGTGCATACCTGTAGTCCCGGCTACCCAGGAGGCTGAGGCAGAAGAATTGCTTGAACCCAGGAGGTGGAGGTTGCAGTGAGCCAAGATGGTGCCACTGCACTCCAGCCTGGGCAATAAAGTGAGATTCTGTCTCAAAAAAAAAAGTATATATACTTATCTTTATTACATATATGTATATTTTTATTTATATTTATAAATGTATATACTGCGTACATATATATACACACACACACACACATTTTTTTTGAAGCTGTTTATAACAAGCAAGTGTGTTTTCCACATCTTTTTTTGTTTTTTTTTTTGACACAGATTCTTGCTCTCTCGCCCAGGCTGGAGTGCAGTGGCACAATCTCAGCTCACTGCAACCTCCACCTCCCAGCTTCCCAGGTTCAAGTGATTCTTGTGCATCAGCCTTTTGAATAGCTGGGATTACAGGTGTGCACCACCACACCCAGCTAATTTTTATGTTGTTTTAGTAGAGATGGGGTTTTACTATATTGGCCAGGCTGCTCCTGACCTTCAGTGATCTACCCACCGCGGCCTTCCAAAGTGTTGAGATTACAGGTGTGAGCCACTACATCTGTCCTTTTTTTTTTTTTTTTTTTTTTTTAAATAAATAGGGTATATCTCTGTCACCCAGGCTGAGTGCAGTGGTACCATCATGGCTCACTGTAGCTTTGACCTCCTGGGCTCAAGTGATCCTCCCACCTCAGCCTCCAGAGTAGCTGGGACCACAGGCACACACCATCACAGACAGCTAATTTTTAAAATTTTTGTAGAGACAAGGTCCCACAATGTTGCCTAGACTGGTTTCAAACTCCTGGGCTGAAGTGATCCTCCCACTTTGGCCTCCCAAAGTGCTGGGATTGCAGGCATAAACCACCATGCCTGGCCCACAATATCTTAACATGATTTAAATATATATAAAATATATACATATACATATAGTCCATTTTACCACTATTTCTACTTTAAGTAATATGTACAGATACAAGCCAAAAAGAAAATTGATTTTATGTTAATTATCACTTAAACAGCTGGTGTATACGCCAAAGCTACTTATTGTTGGAAAAGAAAATTTAGCAAAAGTAGAAAATTCAAGTTTATAGAGAATAATAATGATGCAGATGTACCTAAAACAAGAGTCTTAAAATCTTTAAGGTAAATAAGATCTAGTGGTGTAAAATTTCTTTTCTTGTGCCTGAGAGATTAGTAAAACCTTTTTAATGCCTTAATTTTTCATTAAATTTGCTCTAGGTCACTTGTGGCATGACTTTTTATCGCCATTTTCTTTTTTTTTTTCACATTAAGTAGAATTTTAATTCACTAGAATCCAAATAGAAATTATTATGAATTAATTACCTATGAATTTACTGATGAAACCATTTATCTATGGTTTTACCTAATTACAGGTAATTTAGTCTTTTATTTAATTGGCTTTCGAGAGTTCAATCAATAAAGTTAAATTTTTTTTTTAAGGGTACAGCTGGACCATGGTGAAAGAGATGGAATATATATGTAATGAACTAAGTCAGCCCGTAACGTTCCCTGTCAGAGCAGCATTAGTCAGGCAGTCTCATTCTCAGTTACTTTGGCTGTTAAAGAAATCAAACAGGTATGTAATAGTTTAGCAATATGGTATGTGCATGTGAGTGTGTATGAGAGACAGAGATAGAGAGGGCATGAAAATTGATTATTTAAGGACAGTGTGTGTGAGAGAAAGGCAGATGGAAAAGGAATGAAAATTGATGATGTAAGTGCACAGACTCTCACCAGATTGGAGCTCCCTGATGAACCTTAACTTACTTAACATCGTATATTTTACTCCTATTCCTCACAAAAGTTTTTGTACATAGTAGGTGCCCAATAAATGTTAGCTGTCTTTTTATTTATTTATTATTATTATACTTTAAGTTCTGGGATACATGTGCAGCACGTGCAGGTCTGTTATAAAGGTATACACTTGCCATGGTGGTTTGCTGCACCCATCAATCCATCATCTACATTAGGTATTTCTCCTAATGCTATCCCTCCCCTAGGCCTCCACACCTTGACAGGCCCTGGTGTTTGATGTTCTCCTCCCTGTGTCCATATGTTCTCATTGGTCAACTCCCACTTATAAGTGAGAACATGCGGTGTTTGATTTTCTGTTCCTGTGTTAGTTTGCTGAATGATGGTTTCAAGCTTCATCCCACGTCCCTGCAAAGGACTTGAACTCATCCTGTTTTATGGTGTGTATTTATTTATAGTGTATATTTATTCTGTGGTGTATATGTGCCACATTGTCTATCACTGATGAGCACTGGGGTTCGTTCCAAGTTCTTTGCTTTTGTGAATAGTGCTGCAATAAACATACATGTGCATGTGTCTTTACAGTAGAATGACCTATGATCCTTTGGGTATATACCCAGTAATGGGATTGCTTGGTCAAATGGTATCTCTGGTTCTAGAACCTTGAGGAATTGCCACACTGTCTTTCACAATGGTTGAACTAATTTACACTCCCACCAACAGTGTAAAAGCATCCCTATTTCTCCACATCCTCTCCAGCATCTGTTGTCCAGATTTTCTAATGATCGCCATTCTAACTGGTGTGAGATGGTCCCTCAATGTGGTTTC
>CAUYLG010031513.1:0-71151 GCA_963573385.1 Cacajao melanocephalus | reverse complement strand
ATGCAATCATATAATATTGGAAATAGATGGTTGGTGCCATGAAGAAAAATTAGCACTGAGACAAAGGATCTTTCAGCAACGTAATTTTTTACTTCCTGGACTGCAGGAAGGGTACTCTCACTAGCCATCTTGCCACAAGAGTACAATGAATAAAGGAAAACAGATAAATTTATTCCTTGCGCATTTGGGGTTGTCCTTACTGCTGTGTCTGATCTCTGTTGGCTGGAGCCAGACCTCATAATCTAAACTAAAACCTGACTGGCTAACAACTTAAAACTTTTCTAAACAGGTAAAAGCAATGGAGAGCTGGGACATGCCTGTGAGCATGTCCAGCACAGATATCTTGGTTAAAGTACAAGGACATAGAATGTGCTACATGCCTGTAAGCATAGCATGCCTAATAGCTACCTAGGATAGGGCTTAACAAAGTTATTAGCACACTTATTCTTTAACAAGAAAGGAAACTTTAAAAAGGAACTTTTCTACTTCCCACATATAATTAGACTAAAAATGTTTTGTCTGCAATCGGTTGGAAGGACGTATAGTAAGATGTAAGTGGGAACCTAAATAAGATCTTCAGTGGCTTATACATAGTATTGATTACAGTTCTTAAAACACATGAAATCACTTCTGATTAAATAGTCCCCTGCTATCTTATTTATTAATTTCATTTTATTTAGGAAATGAATTTTTCATAATGTAAAGATAGACTGCAATTTGGCCTCTGCCCAAATTATCACAGATTCTTAATTAGCAGAATTTTCTCTGCAGTGTAATGGAGAAATGAAGATAAATAATAGATATCCTCAATTAAGGCCTGGAAGCCTTTGCTCTCTTCTTTAGAGTAGATGTACAATAGAAGGAAAAAATTTTAACTTAAAGGATCATAAGGCTGGGAGAATCTTGAGACATTATCTGGATATACAACATCGCTTAATTCTTCTTCTCAGCCAGATGAAGACAAACCTTTATTTACCAAAGACCTTCTGAGAAGGTGTCTCTGTAGGGCCTCATTGCCCTACTGACCTGCCTTTTCTTCCAAAAGGGTTGAGTTACCAAGTCCACTAATAGTGATCTGTGTTCATTTTGTTATATGAAGATTAGAAGAGGATAAGATGGGTATACTCCGCAAGGGACTGATAATTTCCAAGTCATTTATATGTGACTTTCAGAGTTGTTACGTGATTCTGCCATGACAAATTTATCTTTTTATTTTTTAAATCGACAGTACAGCGAAGTTGCATGCATTTTCCTAAAGTCTCTCTTTTTTTTTTTTTTTTTTTTTGAGGCAGGGTCTCGTTTTATTGTCCAGGCTGGAGTGCAATGGTGCAATCACAGCTCACTGCAACTTCAGCCTCCCTGGCTCAGGTGATCCTCCTGCCTTAGCCTCCCTAGTAGCTGAGAATACAGCCATGTGCCACCATACCTGGCTAATTATTTGTAGGTAATTAACAACGGGGGTCTCCCCTATGTTGTCCAGGCTGGTCTCAAACTCCTAGGCTTAAGTGATCCTTTAGCCTCAGCCTCCCAAAGGACTGAAATTACAGGTGGGAGTCACCATGCCTGGCCCTCCTAAGGTCTCCTGTGAAGCTCTTCTAAGAGTGCCCTTACCTTAAATATGGTTTTCCAATACTTCATTTTCAGCTAACTTCCATTTTAACTGTATACACTTAACTGCATGTCTCCTGTATACACTTTCCTGCATGTCTCCTAATGCACAAATCTCCTGAGCTCCAGGCCTACAGGTTGAAGGGCTTGTGGACATCCTTCTGGATTGCATAGGCCGTTCAAAAATGGCATCTTTGGGCAGCGAGGGGTGGGGGGAAATGTCATCTTTAAATCTGAATTTATCACGTAACAAGTCCTCAAGCCTCATCATTGCCCTAGATTTCATCGGCAGGTACCACCAACACCACCTAAACCCGAAAACTATCCTATTTCTTTCTTTTATCTTCGGTATAGGAAATCACTATGTTGTCTTATTCTCCCTCCTAAATATCGCTCCACCACTGCTGATTTGGTGCAGTCCTCCTTATTCACTGCCCTCTGACCTCCTACTATCCTTCAGGAATCTCAGACTCCGGCACACTATTTTCCCTCCTACCTCTGGACGTTTGTTTGCACATGGTATTTCTCCCACTTGGAATGTCCTCCAAGCAGGTTACATGCATGGCAGATAGCATATTTTTCTATAAGCCTGCAGTTCCTGAAGCCTTCTCTCTCACTTCCAGGTTAAATAGGTTGTTCTGAACAATATTTCCCTCCCGTCTTATATAGATCCCCATTAGAATATTTTTTTGTTTCGTATGGTAATTATTCGGAGCCACATGATGGCCTATGTTTGCATCCTGCATGGGTGTCAATGAATAAATGAACAAACAAACATCAATGAGTGAAAAAGAGGAACCCTCCCAAAAGCAGTATGTTGGATTAAGACTATCCATGATGTAAAATCAATCAATCAATCAATCCTACATGGATTATCTTGAGCTGACTGCATTTGATTTGGAATTCCATATTTAACTCAGAGATTGTTTTTGCTAAGTACAGACATCTTTGTTTACCTGGCCAGAAAGAAGCTACTGCCTACTTGGTATAATTTGAAAAATGCTGAGGGTCTCCAAGTCACCTCTGTCCAAAACTGGCCTAGATACCTACCTGTATTCTGCCAATAGAGTTGCCACTTTAGATGTTGGCAGGATGTCCAGAAAAACCTGTTCAAATCTCTGGCAAGGGTAATGTGTATACATTTCCGTGTCCTCTCAGATTAGTCAAAAACAGGTAGAGCTCGATTAGCAGGAGAAGGCAGGCCAGGTCCACAAAGGACCCATTCTTCCTTTTTTTCTATTTTCAGGATTCATTCTCTGTGCTTCTCCTCTGTCGTGGTTCTCTTCCTTAGCAAAAAAGAGGCTAACTTAAGACTTAGATGCCGCTTTTCGTGCTGAACCTCCATCATTTATTTCCCTTACGTGGCTGAGAAGTTCACGTCGATGCTTGCAATCAAAACTCCTTCACTTACTCTTGAATCATGACTGCCAGTGGGTATCTGCTGACTAGCCACTGTGAGTTAGGCTGTGGGAGAAGAAAGAAAAGGACTGGAAGTGGTGCTCTGAGAATAAAAGTTTGATGGGAACACTTTCAGAACTACACTTAGGGATCAAATTCATCAAATAAGTAGGTTTCGGAGAAAAATGTGTACACTCATTTTAGACCAAGCTAAATAATTCTTAATCCAAAATCTAACTTACCTTGATGTTTTGTCTGCTAATATGTGTCTTGGTAGTAATGATTCAGAAAGGGCATTTTGGTTTCATATTATTCTAGTACTACTTGCCCTTCCCCCATTTCTCTGTGGTTTCCCATTCACTCATTCCTTCTTCAGTTCTTCTAGGTACTGTTTGGATCTGTAACTTATGCCAATGGTCTCATGTACGTATGAAGTGATTACCAAATACCACCTACTTCTTACTGGAGTCAGTTTTTGCTCCTATAAAAACAAATTGTGAGCCTACACTCAGCAACTTCAGAGGAGGTAACTCAGCACCTTGCTCTGTTTCTCTCTACAGGTAAACAAAATAAAAACTCCGAAACAAATAGATGAGCTAATTGAAATTGAAAGTGACACAGGAACATGGTATAGGAGGTGTTTTGTTCGGATCCGCACCGAGCTATACGGAGTAAGTAACAAGTCCCATGATGACCTGCATGTCAAATATTGCATTTGAGGTTAGTCAGAAGAGGGGTTTACTGAATCTGTCCTATGAGTGAGGTTCTTTCCTGTTGCCAGGACACCTGACTCCTGGACTAGGGCCAAGTAATTGGATCCCTCTCGACCAGCGTTTAGCCAATACATTCCATCTGTGGGAAGGGAAAATGTTAGGCCAGGAGTCTTGGCAGTGGCTGAGTGCCTTCAAGTCTTGAGTTACTTTGCCCATTGGCCTCCAGGACGCTGAAGAAAGAAAATTCCGATTGCCTTTAGCTTTTACATTTTAAGGTGAAATGAATTCAACCCAATGACAACTCAGCTTTTTTAATAATTTGGTGGAAGGGGTCGGGGAGTGTGGTTGACTGAGTAACTGCATGAGAAAACTAACTCTTTAATATTTCACAGATTTGGTTGACATTTATGAGATGTTTCAACTACCCAGTCAGGGATAATACAATAAAGCTTACAATTGTTTGGTTCACGCTGTCCTTTGGGTAAGTGTTATTTAAATTCTTGGTAAGCAAAATCATTCAATTTCTACATTGTAACTCCCAGCCATGCTGCTTTCCTTTCTTATACTGCTCGATGCTATTAACCTGCTAAAAAAAGAAAATTTTTTCAGCTTAGATTTGCTGAGAGTTACAGTTTTTATAAACCAATTATTTTATTTGTTTTGTCGTAAAGCCAAGGTAGCAAAACCAATTGTATTTGCAAAATCCAGGAAGAGCCTGGATAATTTGCCCATGACTTCTCCTCTGTCCTCTCCTCCGTTACCCAGCCCCAGCCTACCAGCCTCTCTGCTCTTCCTTGAACATTCTAGAACAGTTAGTTCCCATCTCAGGCCTTTGCAGTGGTCCTCTGCCTGAGTTGCTTTCCTCTCCAGATATCTGCCCAGTTCATTCATTTCTTTACCCTCTTCAAGTCTTCCCTCAGATATCACCTTCTCAGTAATGTCATTCTCTCTTTTAAAAAATTGCAGCCCCTCCACACTCCATATCCCCTTCTCAGCTCTACTTTACCCCACAGTACTTTCTGCCTTCTAATATGTAAAACACTCCTTTATTCTGAATAAAGAATAAAGCTCTGACTCCCCTCTCTGGAAGCTCCATGAGGACAGGGGTTTTTAACTGCCTTGTTCAAAGCCGAGTGTGGTGCCATCCACCTATATTCCACGCTACTCTGGAAGCTGAGGTGGAGGATTACTTGACTCCAGGAGTCGGAGGCTGCCGTGCTCTATAATCACACCTGTGAATAGCCACTGCCCTCGAGCCTGGACAACATATCAAGACCCCATTTCCAAAAAAATAAATAGTTTTCTTATGTCTTGTTCACTGGTGTATATTCCTGGCACATAATAGCAGCTCAATAAATAGTTGTTGCCAAATGAATAAAACTGCCAAGATGTGTTCTAGGAAAAGAGGAATTATGGAGAAAATATCAAGATTTTATTTGCTAATCATTGACCTAGTCACTTTAGAATTGTGTGTATACAACTCTATTGTTGCCTAATTCGCTATTTAGAAAAGAAACGTTAGGTAATACCCTACACTTTCAGATCAGCAGGATCTCAGCACCTTACAGAGCCTAACATTTATGTTGCAAGTTTCATCTCCTAACATACCTAACTCAAACCAGGCAAAGATGACCGCTCTTTCTCAGTGCCAGAGGAGGTGGAACATGGAAAAAGAAGGAAGCTGGGGTCAGGAGACCTAGCAACCCATTCTGCTGGGTGACTTGGTTAGCTTGTGACTTGGGGACATTACTTCGTCTCAGTTCCTCATTTCTAAAGAAAGAAGATTGACTTAAAATATGTAAAGTCATTCCCACCCAAGTTCTAGAAAATCTATTAATCTCTGAGGGAAGGGAAGACTGAAAATTAACTTATATTAAGTGCTCACTCTGTACCTAAGCACAGTGTTGGGGACAGAGAAGACAAAGATAAGCAAGAAGGAAGTCCTGCTGTCGAGGTGTAAAGAGGAATAATCTGGTTTATTTTGTTTACTAATTCATTATTGATCAGTTTTTAAGCTTGATGATTTGTTTTACGGCTATGTCCCTGGAACCTCAGTAGTGCCTTGTATTTAGTACATGTTCAGTAAATGTTTGCTAAATAAATGAAAACTTAGCCAAAGTCTTCCACGTCATTGATGATGGTCATTTCAGGGTAATATGCCCCTTTCATTATTGCCATGTTAAGGTCTGCACCGCATTGTGTGACTAGAGAACAATGCCATAGACGTTGTACCCCTAAGTCATTTCTTCCTCAGTAACCACCCTCACATCCCCACAGTCATTAATTCATGATCTATGAAGAAAAGAGGTGGGAATCCTGAGGCACAGATGTTTCTGGAATCCTAATTACAATGATGATAAGAACAACTTGGCTGGACGCAATGGCTCACGCCTATAATCCCAGCACTTTGGGAGGCCGAGATGAGCGGATCACCTGAGGTCAGGAGTTCAAGACTAGCCTGACCAATATGGAGAAATTAGCTGTCTCTACTGATAGAAAAATTAGCTGGGCGTGGTGACACATGCCTGTAGCGAACCTCCAACTCAAAAATAAAAAACTCATACTGTCTTCTGAGCACTTTCTATGCGCTAAGTACTTAACATCCCATTTACACTGAGCAACCACCCAGGAAGGTGGATACTCCCATCATTCTGATAGTAGACATGGGCAACTGAGGCTTAATTAGGTGGCCCAAGTTTATCCAGCTACTAAGTGACAAGACCAGGATTCAAACCCAGCCTATCCTGCTGCAAAGGCTGTGCCCGTACCCACATGTTTTCCTGTGTACTAAGTATCACTCGGGATAGACCAGAGCAGTGCTTCTCAAACTTGAAAGTGCATCAGAAGAATCCTTGGAGGACTCCACAGCCAGACTTTTTAATTCATCAGGTCTCAATGGAACCTGGGTTTGTGGGGGATGATGATCCTGCTGGTCCAGAAACCTTACCTTGGGAGGTACTACTTTAGAGCAGCAGACTGTCCAATAGAGATATCATGTGAACCACAGATGTCGTTTCAGATTTTCTGGTAGCCATACACACACGCACAAAGTAAAAGGAAACAGATGAAATTAATTTTAATGTATTTTGTTTAATTCATTCGCTCTAAAATATAGTATCATTTCAACACATGAGCAGCATAAAAATTATTAACAAATAATTTTACATTCTTTTTTTTCTAAGTCTTCAAAATGCTGTGGTATTTTATATTTATAGTATATCTCAGTTTGAACTAGCCACATCTCAACTGCACATTGTAGGCACATGTGGCCAGTAGCTTCTGTATTGAACATCACAGCAGCATGACACAGCTGTTAGAATAACACATTAGCAGTCAAGAGGCAGAAAGGGGAAATAACTTGGAATTTCTGAGAATAACATAAATGTCCTTTTCACAGCCTTGAACTACCTTGGGAACTGGTGCTCCACCCCAGGTTAGCAGTATCACAGTAGTGTAGGAACCAAGAAAGATTACCATTAGCAAAAGAAGTCATCCTTTAAGGGCTCTCACAATGCTTGGATCCAGGAGTTTGCATCACCAGACTAGGAGAGAGAGTTTCTCAGAGCAGCCTAGAATGATGAGAAAGATATTGGGGCCAGGATGCCAGGTGTTTTACTCCATTTCTGCCAGTATAGCAAAATACCACACTGGGTAATTTGTAAACAATAGAAATTTTATTTTTCAAGTCCTGAAAGCTGGAAGTTCAAGATCAAGCTGCCGGCAGATTCATTGTGCAGTAATGGCACAGTTTCTGCTTCCAAGATGGCAGCTTGTTGCCGAGTCCTCCAGAGGGGACAAATACTGTGTCCTCATGTGGTAGAAGGGATGGAAGGGAAAAAGTGAGGAAGGCAGCACCCTCACACCTCTTTTTATAAGGGCATTAATCTCATTTATTGAAGTCTCTGCCCTCATAACTTAATCACCTCCTAAAGCCCCCACTTCTAATACTATTATATTGGGGTTTAAGTTCCAACACATGCGTTTTGGGAGGACACGTTCGGACCGGGCGCCATGTATGGGCATAGGATGGGATGCTTTCTGCATGTCTCTTTCCAAAGGAAAAGTTTAAGAATTACATACCTGGGTTCTTCAGCTGGATTCTGCAGCTAACACTAGGCTGTCTCTCAAGCTTGGTTTTTGCAGATTAATGGTGAGGGCGAGGGACACATGAATTGCTGTATGGTGATTTCCTCATAATGTTATAGGGACCCAGCTAACTATTTCCACTCTGAAAACATCAGCGAGGTGCTCATTGCCTCTGGCATGCTAGCGCCTTTACAAACTCACAGTTTTTTGTCTTTGCAGGTACTATGGATTATCTGTTTGGTTCCCTGATGTCATTAAACATCTGCAATCCGATGAATATGCATTGCTAACCAGAAATGTGCAGAGAGATAAATATGCAAATTTCAGTATTAACTTTACAATGGAAAATCAGATTCATACTGGAATGGAATACGACAATGGAAGGTCTAGAAACTTGAAATAATTTAATTTGCTACCTATTCACTAAAACTTATTTCTTCTTAGCCTTCCTTGCATGGAAACATGCATAGTTTTTTGTTTGTTTGTTTGTTTTAGTCTGTACATTTAGTCATTTTTATGGTGAATTTCAATAGTTCCAAATGGTCTTTAAATAAAAGGTACAAGTATATTTGTTACTTCACTTAAAACTGTTTTTGCAACTGAGTTGCTTCATATTTATTAAGTAGTGGTGTGGAAAGAAAATTTAGAGCAATGTTGGAGAGCAACAAAAATAATTTAAGGAAGAGAAGAGTAAAGAGTATGGGAAAATAAGACAGCCTGCAGGATTATTCAATTCACAGAAGAAATCTGAAATGTGATTATATGAATCTTCTATTCCTGAGAAACAGAACCACTTTTCAGAATTCACCCTTCCCCACTAATGTTGAATCCAGAATTGGGGTTAAATTGTATCAGGAAGAGTTTCATTAGAGAACAGGAATCATTTCCCAAAGTAAAGGACTTTGAAAAATGAAAGGGTCTCCTTTATGGGATCTGAAATACTTCTTGGTGACAAGAGAGAACTGACTCAGGGAGGTGGTTCTGGGTCCTTCTTTTAGAAAGGGAAAAGAGTAGACCGAGTACTTATTTACATCCAAGGATTTTTGTTGCCTGAACAAATAATTGCCTGTATAAGTTCATGATGGTGTACATCATTCTTAGGAAATTGGCCCAATTTCAAAAAGTGATAAAAGTAAAACTCTAAAATAATCAAAGTTGCCCAGGGCAAAAACCAGTTTAGAAAGATGAAAAAGAATTAACTGAGATTCTTATGATCTGTGTAATGGAAAAGAGGATTACTAACTAGGAGGTAATTGTTTGAATTAGCAATTCAATGAAGGAACTAATCAAAATCCAAGCCAAGTCGGATCACTTTCAGTCTCCCACATAAAACACTGACTTGAATCTGCACTTATATTTCACAGAAAGCTTAGTGTCAAGTGCTCTGTGATGCCAGGGTGAAAATTGACTTTGAAAACTATTGTTACTCCATTAGAAATTTCTAATATATGTTTGTGTCTCTGACAGTCATATTTTTAGTAATATTTGTTAGAGTTCTAAACTGGATATTCAGTCACTGCTTAGAACTTTTTTACATTAGCAACATAATGATTACTGATTTTAATAGTTTTAAAATTTTTGTGAACCATATATGTTACACATTTATTTTAAAAGATGATAGAAACAATTTTTTTTGTTCTTCAGAAAAATTTGAAATATCATTAACAGACTCATTTTTAAAAAATACTTTTCCTATTCCCCATCAGAAAAATGGCAACTGTTTATGCACTGACATGGAATAACCTCTAAGGTAGACCAGAAGGAGATAAAGCAGGTCTACTTTATGCACAGAATGCCCCTGGAAGAGCATGCAAAAAACTGACAGCAGTGGTTATTCTGGGCAGAGGAACTTGTGGCCTGGGGATTGATGGGAAAAGACTCACTTTTTCCATTTTCAGCCTTTCGAATTGTGCACCATATGTACTCTGTGTGTATATTATCCATTCAAAAAATAAAATTGATTCCCTTTTCCAAATTCAGTTCCATGACAGAAAAACTGATAACCTTTTAAAGATGTGCCATTACTTAGCCTCTTTTGGTGCATTTAAATGTTTTTACTCTGGGTCCCTGGGGTGGAGATTGGAACAAGATTATTATTATTATTTCTAGGTAATATACCATGAGAATGATTTTTTTTAAGCTGATTGGTCTGTGAGGCCGCAGTGCATTTTGAACCAACACATGTAATTGGGTATTAGGGAGAAAATAAATTTGGAAGTACTCAGTAGTTAGTAAATTACTTTTAAATCAGCCCACTTACCTAGAAGGATAAATCCCTTTCTGCCCCTAAAAAGAGTGGTATTGACATAATAACTCCTTCCCCAGGAGAACAAGGATTTTCCTCTCAGTGACTGGCTAAGTGTATATTCATAGTCTCTTAATAAAATACCAAGCTGCATTGATGAATATATATATCTATGTCTGCTGGGAGTCCTCATCAGTGCTGATAAGGCCTGAATCATGGATTCTTCTGAGATGTTATATCATTATGACTATTATCATCTCTACCATGTAGAATTCCCCTTATAACACCCAAAAATGTACCTGAACAGGTATCATGTTTCTAAAAATAAGCAGAGCTCTCATAATTCTATTTGGTTTGAGGACTATCTGTTGGCTGTAAGAAGAAAAATTATCCTGGAAATGAGTATCACCTGTGAATTCCTTCAACCCCAAGTCAGTTATGCTTCATATAAATGAAATAGAATTCTCATTCCCTCTCTTCAGGATAATTGGAAGTCCCTACACTAGAATGAAGAAGAGTTGGATTTTCAGCTAGGGAAAAATAATTGTATTAAAAGATCAGGTGGGAGAACATCCTTAAATTAGAGGCATTAACCCGAAATAGAGCATATTCAAATAAAGGTATATGTGAAGAGACGAGACAATAGGATTAAAAAATAAAGAATAGCCCCAGGTAATCCCCAAACTATCTTCAGTTGCATATCCCACAAAAGCTTTTACCAACATTGCAAAAAGCTAAGGGAAGTTAGGAGTGTCATCCCTTTTCCTGGTGAAAAATAATATTGGTAAGCAACAAAATAGCCAAAGGACAGCCTGGATGAGGAAAAAGGGAAAAAGCAGAGGGCTAAGAAAATCTAGAAGTCTGTGTTCTTTATAATTAAGACAGTCCATAGTGGGACATTCCATCTCTAAAACTGTTTGACTTAGCTTTGAACTTTGATGGACACAGTCATTGACTGATACGAGTTTTTCTGTGTGTTGGGCAGATTTGTAGGGGTCAAGTTCAAATCTGTAACTTTCAAAGACTCCATTTTTAAGTCCTGCACCTTTGAGGATGTGACTTCACTCAACACCTACTTCAAGAACTGCACATTTATTGATACTGTTTTTGACAACACAGGTAGGTGTGCTGCTTAGCACTGCCTCTACCTGAGGCCTCTTCAAAGGGCCCGCTGTGATGACCGTGTGATAGTGTGGGCAGAGGCTTATACACAAAGTGGATATTAAAGAATAAATGGAACAAGTTCCTTAAATCAGGTCGGATCAAAAGTTGGCTTGTATTTTTTGTCTTTGTCAGATTGAATGCAAATGGAGCTTGCCAAAGTTAAAAAGTTGACAACAACAACAACAAATCCTTTGATAAAGTCATTTTTTTTTTTTGAGATGGAGTTTTGCTCTTGTTGCCCAGGCTGGGGTGCAATGGCATGATCTCAGGTCACCACAACCTCCGCTTTCTGAGTTCAAGGGATTCTCC
Source organism: Cacajao melanocephalus (assembly GCA_963573385.1). Taxonomy (NCBI): domain Eukaryota; kingdom Metazoa; phylum Chordata; class Mammalia; order Primates; family Pitheciidae; genus Cacajao; species Cacajao melanocephalus. The sequence continues at coordinate 59,628 of CAUYLG010031513.1, read as the reverse complement.
TGCCTCCGCCTCCCAAATAGCTGGGATTATAGGCATGCGCCACTACGCCCAGCTAATTTTTTTTATTTTTAGTAGAGAGGGGTTTCTCTATGTTGGTCAGGCTGATCTCAAACTCCTGATCTCAGGTGATCTACCCGCCTTGGCCTTCCAAAGTGCTGGGATTACAGGTGTGAGCCACTGTGCCCAGCCTTGATGAATACATTTTTAAAGCAAATAGCTAACCTGCAGTTTATTTGTTTTGATAATCCTGAGTTCAAAATCTGGTGTTTGTTTAAGTGCCTCAACTCTATGCCAGCAGAGATAGACAACATGTGGCTGTGCTCGTATATATATATATTATCCCAATCCATGGAATGGGTGTTTTAACTCCCCAGTGGTGGGGGGGAAAGGAAGAGAAACAAGCATTGATTGAATACCCATATACTGTTTCCTGTTCCAGGTTATTAGACATTCATTGTCTCATTTAGTTTTCACAGTAGCTGAGGCTTAGGAAAATTAAGTAATTTGTCCACAATTATAGAACTAGGAATAGCAGATGTTTGAACCCAGATTTATCTGATTTCAAAGCCTGTGCTTTCTGCTTTCCCACTCCCAAACATTGGTCTGTGTGTCTTGTAAAATAAACCCAGCATAAGAGCCTGGCATTGGCAGGAGCATCAGCATTTGCCCTGTTGCCAAACCTGTCTTGCTGCTCAGACAGGAGCCAGCTCTGCGTAGCTCCAAAGGAGAAAGGGGTCAGGTATCTTTCTGTTTCTTGTTTTTTAAGCAGTGCTCTCTACCTGTCTTCTAACCCATTAAACCTCAGAAGACCAACATTTTGTCATATCTTGATCAGCAAGGAAGATAGTTTTGATTCTCACAACATTTTAGCAGAAACCACCACCATCTGCAACTCTTTTTGGGTGGTTTCAAATTCAAGAAAAGATAAGCAATGAATGCTGGTGACATTCACATGAGGCTGACTCTTGTTTCTCAGTAGATTCATGCAATAGACTTTAAATTATAAATTCAGCCTCAGGAAAGACTTTCCTTCTCTGTGCCCTAGAGCCTCATAAAATGGCAATGATAAGGCTGACTCTTATACTTTTTTTTCCCTTAGAGACCGGGTCTTGCTCTATCATTCAGGCTGGAGTACATTGGCACAATCACAGCTCACTGCAGCCTCAAATAAAAAATTATTTGTGTGTGTGTGTGTGTGTGTGTGCATGTGTGTGGAGATGCTGTCTCATTTTGTTGTCCAAGCTAGTCTTGAACTCCTGCCTCAAGCAACACTCCCGCCTCAGCCTCACAAAGCACTGGGATTACAAGTGTGAGCCACCACACCCAGCCCATGCACATTTTGAAACAAATTGTTTTTATAATTGTAGTATGGACACTATTAGTAGTATAATGATAGTCGTTATGTAACATGATAATTACAAAAAAGTAATATGGTAAAGGAGTAAGCAATATTACTCCATAAAGGCCATTAGCAATGGCCAACCATAGGAAATAGAAGATAACTGGACCCCTTAATTTAATTTATTCCTTTATTCAATCAAGGTATCTCATCATTCAGCTACTTTATAATGTGAAGACCCAGACTAGATCTTATGCTTTGGCCAGAAGACACAAAATGTCAAGCCAGCACAGGCTTGAAAGCCCTCAAGGAATTTGCAATACTGTGATTCCTCTCTGAATTTTCAGTCGGCTTTCTTATATTGGTTCATGCCTGGTAAGAGCTTGATGAATTGTCTTTGTTGTCATTTCTACAGATTTTGAGCCATATAAATTCATTGACAGTGAATTTAAAAACTGCTCATTTTTTCACAACAAGACGGGATGTCAGATTACCTTTGATGATGACTACAGTGCCTACTGGATTTACTTTGTCAACTTTCTGGGGACATTGGCAGTATTGCCAGGGAACATCGTGTCAGCTCTCCTGATGGACAGAATTGGGCGCTTAACAATGCTAGGTATGTACCCAGTTTCATGTCAAATAAAATCCAGAGGGACCCTGTTTCCCACTGTACTCCCAGCCATTAGGGATCTGCATCCAATGGAGACAAATCCCTTAGATCTTATATTAAGACTAAATTATAGTGAAAATTACATCTAATTACATTTCATTTGAGTGGTTTTCATGAGTTAACAGCTGAAAAACTAATTATGTGTAACTAATATATATTTTCCCATTTACGTAGCTGAGTAATAGATAATATACATTTCGTACTTGCTGTGTTCAGAGGCAGTTAGAGCCTTTCATTCAGGTGAATGCACCAGTTCTTCAGCTTTATGGAGCCCATTCTAAGCTTTCACTTAGAATTCAGCTTTCTTGAGTAATCCCAAGGACCCAAGGGTTCTTGCTTTACGAAGATGAAGGGAAACATTCCAGCCTTTGTCTGCATTGTTGCCAGGTGGCTCTATGGTGCTTTCGGGGATCAGCTGTTTCTTCCTTTGGTTCGGCACCAGTGAATCCATGATGATAGGCATGCTGTGTCTGTACAATGGATTGACCATCTCGGCCTGGAACTCTCTTGATGTGGTCACCGTGGAACTGTACCCCACAGACCGGAGGTATGTTGAAATGAGCTTCTAGTAAGAGGTGCTTCAAGCCCCATGGGACCACTGAAAAATTATTTAAAAATAAACCAAACTGACTGGGTGCAGTGGCTTATGCCTATAATCCCAGCACTTTGGGAGGCTGAGGCAGGTGGATCATCTGAGGTCAAGAGTTCAACACCAGCCTGGCCAACATGGTGAAACCTCTCCTCTACTAAAAATATAAAAATTAGCCAGGTGTAGTGGCCGGCATCTGGAATCCCAGCTACTCAGGAGGCTGAGGCAGGAGAATCGCTTAAAACCAGGAGACAGAGGTTGCGGTGAGTTGAGATCATGCCACTGGGCGACAGCATAGGTGACAGACTGAGCTTCTGTCTCAAAACAAAACAAAAAGCTAAACTCTCACTTCGTCAGGAAGGTAAAAATCCAAAAATATCTGAATTCACAAAGTTGCAGTTTCCACTCATATATTTTTAAAAGAAAATATAGGGGAATATAGGTGCTAGCAGGAATTAATAGGGCAGTGAAGCCAGTGAAGGACCTTAATTGTGTCCTTAACTTAGTTTGTAGGCTAACAATATGAGGAAGCTGTAATGAAGCAGTGAGGATTAGAATTTAATAGCCTATCTTGGCCCACATTCTAAGTGGCTAACCAGTCCTTAGAGGGTCATTTTCTTAGATTTGTAGGTGTCTCTACATGAGCTTTGCATTAAGCAACCACAAAGAGGTCTCTAGAACATATTTCCTGACCTTCCTGGTTTGTTGGAGAAAAGCCCAAAACACATTTCTAGTTATAAAAAACAATTGTGCCGGGCACGGTGTCTTACACCTGTAATCCCAGCCCTTTAGGAGGCTGAGGCAGGCAGATCACCTGAGGTCAGGAGTTCAAGACCAGCCTGGCCAACATGGGGAAACCCTGTCTCTACTAAAAATACAAAAAAATTAGCTGGGTTTGGTGGCGGGTATCTGTAATCCCAGCTACTCAGGAGGCTGAGGCACAAGAATCGCTTGAACGTGGGAGGTGGAGGTTGCAGTGAGCCAAGATCGCACCACTGTACTCTAGCCTGGGTGACAAGAACAAGACTTCGTTTCAAAACAACAACAACAATTGATTCCAATTTGGAAACACAGAGACTGTGTGTCTCATATCAGAGAAAGGGCTAGGGCTTTTGGGTAGAGCTTCAGCAGCTTGAATAGCTGACTTAAAATAAAAGAAGCTCTGCTTTACCATTTGACATGAGCTAAGACAAATGCCTTCATGTACAACTCCTATGCTCTGTTGCCATAGAATTCCTTTGTGCTAGAGGATGGAGTCAGTATTACCTGGACTTTGAAATTTAGGAGGAAGGTTTTTTCCTAGAACTACACTGAAACATTTGCGATATCAGTTTGCAACTGATCTTGAGTTCTTCCTCTGGGCTCATTCCATTTTCTTATTGGCCCCAAAGAGGTGCATTCTCTGTGTGTCCTGACTCTAACTTATATTTCTTCTTCAACAATGTCTATTACTGAGATTGCAGAACCCTATAGGTGCCCCTCCATCCATCTCCCTGCAGAACATCTGACACTCGACTCTGAATGTCTGCTTATCAAATATTCTAGTTCAGACCCTCAGTGTCTCATATATTAAATATTTAGGCTCTGAAGGGAACCATACAATCTTTGCATGGCGTCTCCTTCATTCATTCAACAAATGTTAATTCTCTGTCTTTGTGGGCGAGGCCCAGAGGTGGTTGCCAGGGCTGGTGCTGCCAAAAGCAAGATTAAGACTCTGCAGCTTTCACTGAGCTTTCCTTCATCAACTACTCATTTTGCAAACAGGACTTAGATGTGGATTACACTATACATTTAAAATAAACCCCTCAATTGCTTGAGCCCGGGAGGTAGAGGCTGTGGTGAGCTGTGATTTTGCCACTGCACTCCAGCCTGGGCAACAGAGAGAACCTGTCTCAAAAAATAAATAAAATAATAAAATAAAATAATCCCCTCAATGTTAAAGCAAGGCTAGGTCATATCCTTCTTCCTTTTTCTTTTGCAGTGTAAGAGTGTGATACCGTTTTAGGTGAATCAGCTGCTTATCCCTCTACCATAAGGAATAGAAGGATGAGCATTCACCTAGGGCAAAAATCTGGCTTAAAAAAAAACCCGTCTGGGTGTGGTGGCTCACACCTGTAATCCCAGCACTTTGGGAGGCTGAGGTGGGTGGATCAACTGAGCTTGGGAGTTTGAAACCAGCCTGACCAACATGGAGAAACCCCGTCTCTACTAAAAATATGAGATTAGCCAGGCATGGTGGTGAATGCCTGTAATCCCAGCTACGTGGGAGGCTGAGGCAGGAGAATCACTTGAACCCGGGAGGCGTAGGTTGTGGTGAGCCAAGATCATGCCATTGCACTCTAGCCTGGGCAACAAGATCGAAACTCTGTCTTAAAAAAAAAAAACCCTCATAAATTGAAATTGGTCAGGTCCTTCCTATGAGAAGCAAGGACCTACAGTGTTTATACTGTCAGAAAGGTTAAATATCAATTGAAATAACAACAAAAGTTGTGTTTTTGTATTAGTTCAGGTCCTCCATGAAGCAGATTTCAGGATGGGATTAAACATGCAAAAATGTTATTAGAGGAAATGACCGTGTGAGAGAAGGTGGAGAAGGTGGGAAGCGTGAGAGAGCTGCAATGCAAGTCTAAGCATTGAATTTTGGAAGTGTGCAAATATTCAAACCATAGCACACTGTAATTTTCATCAGAGAACGTAAGCACAGCCAACTTCCTGCCCAGTTTCTAGAATCTGTCCTTAATGATCAGAATGGGGCAATGAGTCCAGGCCCCTCTTGAGCCATTGAACAGCCAACTCCTACCAAAATCCCAGTCAAAATTATCTTTGGGCCACATAATTTAAGGTATATTCAAAGTGCTATGAAAGTTATAACACTCGTAAGCCACATTTATCAACTGCATTACAGACTTACACCTTTCATATTATACCTTTGATTTTACTAGGGATTTGTATTCGTTTATTTTTGCGTTGCTATAAAGAAATACCTGAGACTGGGTAATTTATAAGAAAAGAGGTTTAATTGGCTCATGGTTCTGCAGACTGTTTAGGAAGCATAGTGGCACCTGCTTCTGGGGAGGTTCCAGGCAGCTTCCAATCATGGCAGAAGGCCAACGGGGAGCAGGCACGTCACATGTAGACAGCAGGAGCAAGAGAGTGCAAGGGGAGGTGCCACACACTTCCAAATGACCAGATCTCACAAGAACTCACTCACTATTGCGAGGACAGTACCAAGGGCATAGTGCTAAGCCATTCCTGAGAAATCCGCCCCCATGATGCAATCATCTCCCACCAGGCCCCACCTCTGACACTGGGGATTACACTTCAACATGAGATTTGGGTGGGGCACATATCCAGTCTCTATCAGTATTACCTCTGCATTTACTGTGAAAACACTAAGGAGGCCATTGTTCATTATAGGACACATCTTCTTTTACTCAGAGTCCACCATGAAGACTGAACGTCTCGGGGCTGGGTTCTAGGAATCATTTTGTATTCCTCCATCCATGCTTTGAGAAACTGTTATGTGTCCTCACTTCATATGATAAAAATTGTGTAATTCTTCACATTTCCTTCTGTGTTGTGCAATCAAGAACCAGAGAGCCTGTGCCGCTGCTAAATCTGCATGGTCCAGATACTTGTTTTGCTCTTCCTTATCTTGATTTGCCCTCCTGTATGCCCATTTTATTAATTTTGTGTCTTTTGTAAGTTATCCTCCCTAGATCGTTTGATAAAGAGGCAGGAAATTTTGGAATTAAACCTAGATGTACTTATTGAATAGCACTTTTCTGTGCTGAAAAAAATGAAACAACCATTTTTCCATTCTGCAAATGCCATCAGCATCCTCTTTTCTTCAAAACCTCGGTATCAAAAATGAGCATAACAATTGTAGTCTTAAAACAGATGCATGGTGACATTCTAGGTTTTTCCCCAAATTACAGAGAACCTGCACAATGATTGGGACATGATGATTTAAGGGGCACAAAAAAAGTTGGAAGGAGGACTGAAAATACCATCCCTCTGGACATATGGTTGGTTTTTCTGGAGACCTGCCCAATCCAGGAGCTATCTAAGATCCCCTCAGCCAAGAGCCATCTCATTAGCCTATAAAAGACACTCTTTTTGGGGGGTGGGGAGGGGAAAGGATGGGGTCTCCCTCTGTTGCCCAGAGGTACAATCTGTCCCCAGAGCTGGAATGCAGTAACTCAGTCATAGCTCACTCCAGCCTCGGATTCCTGGGCTCAAGTGATCCTCCCCCATCAGCTTCCAAAGTAGCTGGGACTATAGATGTACACCACCATGCCAGGCTAAATATATATATCTCTTATATATATATATATATATATATAAAGAGATGGGGTCTCACTGTGTTTCCCACGCTGGTCTCAAACTCCTGGCCTCAAGCGATCCTTCTGCCTCAGCCTCTGGAGTAGCTGGTATTACAGGTGTGAGCCATTGTGCCAGGCTCCAAAAGACACTCTTATCCAAGGGTGCTCTATGCCGGGAACTGGAGATGAAGACCAAATATTCTTTCTTTATTTACATCATATATTTAATGCTGGAGATTATTACTAAAGTGTGATTTGTTGTTCAGTGGATTTAGCTATGCAAAAGGTAGGAAATTGTACCCCTGGACAGCAAATCAAAAACAAATTTACATTCCCTAAAACCTTAGCTACTAGTTATAAGCATGACCTCAAAACCAGAAGCCATCAGGGAAAAGTTTAAAAGAATTCTCTGGATAAAATAAAATTTAAATTCTATACAGCAAGAAATACCATAGGCACATTTAAACGATAAATTGAGGGCAAGAGGGGGTTGAAACAGAAAGGAACTAATAACCTGAATATAACAATTGGAAATTCATAAAGAAACATCCACAAACACTAAGCATATAAAAACGCTCAGCTTCACTAATAGTAAAAGTTAATTACAAATTATAGCAATGATGTCATTTAATTTTATCCTATTTTTCAGAGAAGCCAATATTTAAAAGATAGATAAGATCCAGTGTGATCTGGGTCATGTGAGGTATTACTGCTCAGAGTCTGTTGTGGGAATTCTAAAAACAGGTACCACAATTGTAGAGGGGGAATCTATAATCTAAGTGTTTTTTCTCAATAGGTATAAACTATTGACTCCTCTGCTTGCTTTCCAGATTTTTTTTTCCTTGCCTAGCATGGATTTCTTTGGGTTTACTATGTTTGGGGTCTGCTCAGCTTCTTGAATCTGTAAGTTTACAGCTTTTGCCAAATTTGTGAGGTTTTCAGACATTATTTATTTGGTCAAAAGACAAAATTACAACAAATTTAGTGTAAAGATCTAGTTGACTTTTATTTGCTATTCTAGAAGCGGGCAACACCTCACTCTATAAAATAGGATGAGTGCTCTAAAGAGCTGAGCAGAGGAAGTTGGCTTCATAGGCAGAAAAGGCTGAAGAGAGCAGATACAGAGAACAAAAAGCAGACAGTCCTTTCAAAGTCCCTTTCTGTAAAGGGTTAAAACAGAGGGGACTTTCTTACCGTGCTCATTTCAGTTGACTGGAATCACCTGTTTTTTGGAAAACGGGCTCTTTTCAAAGTTCAATTTCATGAGGCGACACTTAGCACGAGTGACTGCATTCTGGTTAGGTCTGGTCTCCTGCGGCCTCTAGCAGGAGACTAGCCCGAAACAATGGCCTCCCATAAACTTTCACTGTTTGAATACTTTTTCAGCCCCGCCCTTTTTCTCTTCTGCCTGAACTCCAGCAACATAAATATTAGATCTTTTGTTAACAGTTCCACAGGTCCCTGATTTTCTGTTATTTTTTAGTCTGTTTTCTCTGTTCTTCACTTTAGTTTCCATTCTTTCTTCCAGTTCACCGGTTCTTTCCTTTGTCTTCTCCATTCTGCTGTTGAACCCAACCAGTAAGCTTTTTATTTTGGTTATGATATTTTTCAGTTCTAAAATGTTCATTTAGTTCTTCTTTATTTCTTTTACTTCTTTGCTAGGGCTTTCTATATTTCTATTTTTTTCATGATATTTTCTAAATTTCATGTGTTTCAATTGTGTTCACAGTTGCTCACTGAAGCCTTATTATGATGGCTTTAAAATATTTATCAGATAATTCTGACATCTCTGTCATATCACTGTTGCCATCTATTGACTGTCTTTCTTCATTCTGTTTGAAATCTTCCTGGTTATTTGTATGACAAGTGGGTTCTCATTGAAAGCAGTCATTTTCATATTATGTTATGAGAATTTGGATCTTAAGCTTTTTGCTTGGGTTAAGCTTTTTGCTTGGGTTGACGGCAGGAGGGGGTTGAAACATAAAGGAATTAATAACCTGAATGTAACAATTGGAAATTCATAAAGAAATGTCCACAAACACTTAGCATATAAAAATGCTCAGCTTCACTAGTAGTAAAAATTAATTACAAATTATAGCAGTGATGACATTCAGTTTTCTCCTAGTATTCAGAGAAGCCAATATTTAAAAGATAGATAAGATCCAGTGTGATCCGGGTCAAGTGAGGGATTACTGCTCTGAGTCTATTGTGGGAATTCTAAAAACAGGTACCACATTAGTAGATTGTAGATTATAGTGTAGATTGTAGATTCCTCCTCTACAAATAGAGAAGATTCTCTATTTGTAGAGAAGAGTCTCTTCTCTGGCAAGAAAAGGGGAAGCATTGCCTTATTATTACCAGGTATAGGTAGAAGTCCAGGTACTCCACTTAAGCTCCATTGACACCCAAGAGTGGGCATTCTCATTAGCTGGGAGGGTTGTGAGTCCACACTCCCTTCCTTATCATGGATACCATAGGAGGGAGGAAAGAAGGAGCTCATTACCACCCAGCAGGGGTGAAAGTCCCAGCTCTTTTCTTATGCTTCTCTGACACCACCCCAATGGTGGCATTGAGAGGGCCTTGTAAGTTTCACAAGGGTGGAAGTCTAGGCTCCCACCAGGCCTTTGCTGATGTAGCTGGCAGTTGAGCTACAATTATTTCCTGGTGTTTGGTCTGAGGAGAGAGGTTATTATCCAAAAGTTTTCTATCTTGCTAGGCTGCCCTTTCCCTGGTCCTTAGGCTAGAGAGAACAGGCTTTGGTTGGGGCTTTTCTTTATCTGTGCCTATTGGCATTTCTGGGTTGCCAGCTTGTTCAGTTCCAAGTCTGAGATCTATGGAGTAGAAAGCAAACACAGCGAACTCATCCCTAGGCTCCCTAGCGATTCTGCCTTTTATCTCTGTCTTTCAGAGTCTTCTTCTGTTTGTTTTATATATAATGTCCAGGGTATTTTGTTGTACTTATCAAGAAGAAAAAGGAAAGTATATCTATTCCATCTCAATATGAATTTTAATACTGTTCGTTTATTTACTCAACAACTATTTTTTTGAGTGCCTATGATACAACCATGAGTAGGTCAGTGGTGGTCTTTATTCTCATAAGCACAAGTAAACTTCAGTTACAATATAGTGTGGTCAGGGTTATTATGTGGGAAGTACATGATGATCAGAGCATCAGAGGGTTTCTTGGAAGAAGTAACATTTAATTGAGACCTGGTAGGTGATAGCCAGTCAAAGAGATGGAAAGAACATTTCCATTAGAGCAAATACCACCTAACAAGCTCTGGAAGGAAAAGAGTTAAAGAACATTTCTTTATTTGCGGGGATGGGAGAAGACTCTTTCACATTGCTTTATTTGCGGGGATGGGAGACTTTGAGGTGTCTCAGAGAGAAGGACAAGATCATTCTTGGCCATGAGAGAGCTCCCTCTAATGGCCAGAAAGAAGGCAGGGAGGCTGGTTAAGACACTTATGATGGTGATGTGGACTAGAAAAAGGTAGGTGGGAAAGGGGAGAAGTCAACATTCAACATGTTCACAGATATTTAGGGATAAAGTCAACAAAGCTTGATGCTTGGTTAGATGTTGGGGGAAGAAAAGAGGTTGTCAAAGATGATTCCAGTTTCTGCGTGTGCAGATGAGTGAACGGAGATGGCAGTTTTGTTTGTTTTTTAATTTTAAAAACCACCTGCAGAAGCACGATGGCAATTTGAGGCTGGGACACAGGAGGGACAGTGGGTCTGGGCTGTGGTCAAGAAGGTAATAAGTTCCATTTTGGACGTCTTGAGTTTTCACGTCAACCTGGGGCTGTCTGATTGGCATTTGAATATTTTTGTTTGGATGCTGAAAAGATACCTGAGCTGGGGATAGAGAGGTCATTCACTAGTTCATTCAAAAAAATGATTACGGAATGCATATCATGTGGCAGGAACTATTCTAATCATTGGGAGACAGCATTGAACAAAACAGAAAGTTTTGCCTTAATAGAGTTTATATTCTATAATAGTTTGGGGAAGACAGTAAATAGATAAGTAGATGTAGTATATTGGATGGTGCTAAGTGCTGTAGAGAAAAATAAAGCTACATGGGGCATAGAAAATGCTGCAGTAAAGAGAGTTACAATTGTAAGTAGGATGGTCTAGGGGGATATGAGTGTAAAGGTGACGTTTGAGCAAAGACCCAGACAGATATTTGGAGAGAGTGCATTCACAGCAGAGGCAACAGCAGATGCAAAGGCCCTGAGGTGGGAGTGCAGGAGACAGTTGGAAGACAGGCAAAGCTTGTCTGGCTGGAGCAGAATGACCAAGATGGAGGGTAAGAAGCCATGGGGTCAGAGTGGACACTGAAAGGGCTTTAGTCTCCTTGCTGAGTAAAATGAAATCCACTGGAGGGTTTGGGGCAGATGAGTGACATGAACTGACTTATGAAGGCCACTGCAAGAATTGTAGAAAGAGATAATGGTGCCAGTGGAGGTGGTGAAAAAGTGGTTAGGTTCTGAAAAATATGTCTAAGAGAGAGGCCTGGAATAGTTCAAGTCAAAGGAAACAGAAAACAAAACCTCCTTAGAAATAACACATCTGAGAGGCAAGAGTTCAGGTACGGGGGTAAATCCATCAAGGTAAGAAAATACAGAGTTACCACAGATCTAGACTAAGAAATAACAGACATCAGAGTTAGGATACCAGGCCAGGACAAGGGTTCATTGAGCTAGAAACTCAGGCTGGCAGAGTGGAATACAAAAAACTAGCCTGGAAGCAAGTGGTCAAAGTAATAAGATGTCTTGATCTTCAAAAATGGTGCATGACGCTGAGAGAAGGCTTTGCAAGTTAGAGTTTCCTGTAAGCTCTGTGCTTAGGACAGTAGGGCAGTCATAGTTTGCAGCTGGTTCTCAATCACATGCATTGGACTGACTTGCCCAGGGTTAGAACTGGCCTCAGGTAGAGAGGCAAGATGTCAGAAATGTCTGCAGTGGAAGTTGAAGGCACCTCTCTGCTTATGCACTCACCTAGGCCAGTCACCTCTATCTTGATCCCAACTCTATAGTAATAGCTTGAGATTCTTGCCAAGGCCAACTTCCTGCCACGGTGTATCTGCCACAGTGATTGAGATGCAGTGGTCGACGCAGTGCCCTTCTCCCCAAGACTCTTAATTCTTAGGCATGGCCGTGAAGGAGTGAGGAATACTTGTACTTCTGCAGGGATGAGTGAGATGAAGTGGGAAGACAGAAAAAGTAAATGTTGCAGTCAGGAGTTTGTCCTTGATTGTGAGGCTGGGAAGACAAGATGGTTTTGAGAAGCATGACGAGGACAGAAATGAAGAGCAGAGCAAAAGGATAGACCTGTGAAGTTTGGGCCATTATTGAATTTCAAGTCGTCGTATAGTCTTTTGACAATTTCTACATCAGCCCTCTCCTGTGTCAAAGATGTTATATGTAATGTAGATCACAGGCAACTGATGTGTCACGAGATTCTTCTAGTAGACAGGAAATACGAATGTGGCATAGGCCAGAGATAGAACGGATTTTCAAGCTTGCCTGAAATCTGAAAAGGAGCCCCACCCGTGTAACATATTGGTGCGGGGGAGTTTTCCTTTTCCCTCATTTCTCCATCCCCAGTCCCTGCCACCAGCAAAATTGCTTTCCACCCTCTTTGCGGTAGAATTGAGAACACCAGCAGAAGATGTATCCATTTTTGGGTTTAGTCTGTGCTGGTCAGCTCCCACCAATACCCTAACTGGGAAAAATAAGTCAGTCTTCCCTCATCTCTTGAAATCCTCAAAAGGAAAGTACATGTAATGACAGGTTAAAATGGATTTTTTTCCACCCATCATGGTCACTATTTTTCTCTCCCTCCTTTGTCAAAGTTGTAAACCTCTCAAAAGTCACAAATGTAGCTTACTCAGTGTGGGCCTTTTTCCAGCTTAATCTGGTTCTAGGTTTTGTCTTTCGTCTTTTTCTGTGTCCAGGTGTTGACTTTCTGCTGCCACCATGTGGCTGTGGCCAAGCCCCTGCTCACACTTCCTGTGTGCTTATGGTTCAGGGGCCCCTCTTTTTTTTTTTTTTTTTTTTTTTTGAGACAGAGTCTCACTTTGTCGCCCAGGCTGGAGTGCAGTGGCGCAATCTCAACTCACTGCAGCCTCTGCCTCCCAGATTCAAGTGATTCTCGTGCCTCAGCCCCCCGAGTCGCTGGGATTGCTGGTGCCTGCCACCACATCCAGCTGATTTTTCTATTTTTAGTAGAGACGAGGTTTCACCATGTTGGCCAGGCTGGTCTCGAACTCCTGACCTCAAGTGATCTGCCTGCCTTGGCCTCCCAACGTACCAGGATTACAGGCATGAGCCACTGTGCCCAGCCATCGGGGGCCATTTTTACCCCTCCTCCACGGAGCTCATGGCCAGGAGCACACACCTTATGAGATGCAGCCCACACTCTCAGGGCCATCCTCCAACTCTGCACAGACTCCTGGAGCTGGGCAGGCCTGTCTCATGACGTCCTTTGGCAGCATGTTCCTGCCTTTCTCTGCCTACCTTCCTCCCTCTTCTTATGGGTGCAGTTTCAGACAAGACCTCAGAAAGGATTTAAGGATCTCATTGTTCACACCTGCCATTCCCTGAGAGTCCTGGGCAGCTGCTGCCATCACCCAGTGCAGTGGGATTAGTCTCTTCCTTGATGAGCTAAAATCAAAACATCTTCCTGGAATTAACTGACCCAAGCCCTCCCCTTCGGACTGTCCTTGTTTTGACAGAGTTCTCTCATTTCTTCTCCATGCTTCAGTCCCAAGGTCTGCCATCTTGGATCTCTTACTGACCAGCTGTGTGACCTCAGGGAGACCACTCAGCATAACTGGGCCTGGATTGTTTGAGTTAGATGAGGAGAATGAAATAAATAGCATTTCAGGGCACTTCTAGCTCTAGAATTGTCTTCACCATCATCATCTAGTATTCTATAACGGCAATTTCATTCATTATATTTTGAATACATTCTACATCTCACTTATTTGTAAAGATTTTGGTACAGAGGAATCTTTCAACCATTGCAACTAACCTACCTATGTAATCCGCTCCATCTGTGGCCCTTTGCTCTGCTTATTTTTCTCTGTACGCCTTATCATTATATATGTTTATGCTTTGGCTATCCAGCAAATGTCAGATTCTTTTCATCTCTGGCAGTTAGAAGTAGACGGTGAGGGGGTGGGGAATATATGCTTACTGCTTCTACAACCTTGCTGCCAGGCAATATATTACAATGGAAGCAAATCCTGCCAAATGTGCAGGCACAAAAGCAGTCATAAAGTCTGTTCTTGAGCTCCAAGGAAGTCCATCTCACTGTCCTTGGGTACTGAGCAAGCCCTTGCATGAAAGGGCCATGTGCTGATATGCTGACAGCAGGGCCACTAGGCTTGCAGGCCAGCCAGGCAAGGCAATCCCCCTTTAATTGTGGGGTGCAGCACAAGGGGGCTCTAGAATCTAGAGTCTAGACCAGGTGTACAATTTCACCAATTTGAGGCTATGGGGCTTGGAAGACACTGATATGTTCATTAGGCTAAGGGCAGAACATTCTTTCCAATCCATTGCTTATCCAGAACAACACATCACCAGAAAAAAAAAAAAATCATCTCCCTGGTCATTAACAAACCTCATGCAGATTTCTAAAATGATCTTTAAAGCACTAAGTAACCATCCCATTGATTCTTGATTCATGTGCTTTAAATTCTATGGGTATGCATTAGACACAATTTCTCTATCATATTGTTATACTGAAGTACTTAAAGCAAATTATCACCCAGATCTTATGATGATAGGATGTTACGTTGCATGTTTACTTGTTTAGCTCACTGGAATGTTAGCTCCTTGAGGGCAGGACATTGTGTTCCTTATATTGCCATAAATCTAGATGAATGAATGAATGAATGAATGAAATATGCATTTGAAAATTAATTTGGCTATGGATGGTAGTATTCCTCCCCGTATGGGGTCCAGCTTCTCCGCTCTCCAGAGTGAGCATTTGGGCCAGTGTAAGGGAGGATTGGTCTTCAGTCCTCTCTCTGCTGCCCTTTGGGTCCCTCTCCACTTCTTCCATCACAGCCTGAGACCTCCTGATCCTTCAGCTGTCAGCTCCCCCTTCCTCATAAAACATTGCCTATTAGAGACTCACCTCCTCCTCTCCCTCTACACTATCAACAGAGTGGAAGAAAGAGCACTAATCTGGGAAGACACTGAATTCAGGTGCAGTCACTGTCAGAAAAAATAGCTGGATAATTTGGAAAAGCCCTTTCCCTCTTCTGAGCCTTGGTTTCCTCATCTGTGCATTGGAGGGTAGGTCAGGCACTATGCTGGGTATTTTAAATGATCTCAACTTACTTAATTCTCATCCGAGCCCTATAAGAGTAGGTATTCTTACCCCATTTTCAGGTGAGGAAAATGAGGCACAGAGAGGGGAAGTAACTTGCCCTGGATCATTTAGCCTCAAACCCAGATGTCTGACTCGAGAGTGCTACTCCCAGCACAGACATATCTACCTCCCCTCCCAGTAGGTGTGGGAATCTATTTTTAAGCAACTCACCTGTCTGTCGGGATGCACAGCCACGTTCATGACCTTGGCCATAGGTGAACTCCAAGGGGTGCTCAGTCTATCTGATATGTTGTATCATTACTTACCCTGGCCTGGGCCCTCACTCCCTAGCTAGGTTAATCAGATAAACAAGACACAAAGGCTCTTGTTATTACCTTCCCAGAATATTTGATTTCAACAGGAATAAGCAGTCAAAAGCCCCTTGATGGTGGTGGAGATGGGAGGGAGATAAAGAGCTACTTGGGGTCCAGGGATTTCTCTCAGCCCACAACTTGTAGGTGAGTCCTCCACTTGGGTGTAAGGAAGGCCCTGCTCACAGGGGTGCAGGATGCCATCTTGCCCTCGTTGAGGAGCATAACCAGGCACACACACATGCACACACACACAATACATACTTGGGTAAGACAGATTTTTCTTTCTTTGAAGATTAGAAAACAATTGAATTCAGTCTTTTCTGACTTAAGAGTATAAAATTCATTTTTTTCTCTGAAAAAAAATATGATAGTCTGTCATTAAGAAAACAAATATGACCCAACTAATTCCCATTAAAATGTCTATTACAGGCTGGGTGCGGTGGCTCACACCTGTAATCCCAGCACTTTGGGAGGCCGAGGTGGGCGGATCTCCTGAGGTCAGGAGTTCGAGATCAAACTGACTAAAATGGTGAAACCCCATCTCTACAAGAAAAAAAAAAACCTATTACAAAAATCTTCCAAATATTGGAAGATCTTAGGAAATTTGTTAGTTCAGCCTTTCATTTAGTAAGTATCATAGGCATCTATTCCAGTCCTGAGAACAGGTAATGCCGAGTAACTACAGAGGCTACCCGGCTCCACTCCCCCAGAGTTGATCTGCACCTAAACAAGGCTAATTCTGGACAAGGAGATGCACAAGATTGGTATAAACCAGCGCTTAGAGGGCAGTGGGAAGGGTAGTGCGGAGGGAATCAAGTTGAGGCAACTGAGTGAGAGCTGGAAGAGAAGGAAATGATTCAGATTAGGTGAGAAGCTGTCTCTGGTGAAATGAACTAAGCTCTATGATGTGAGAAGCAGAGTAAACAAGGGAGCTTAATAAAAGCCTAAGCAGGAAGGGAGAAGAAAAATAGGATGGGAAGCCTTTGGGTTGGATCCCTCTCTCTCTGCTTTCCAGTGGGCAAAGCATACTTTGCTGGCCTCAGTATCCTCTGCACCATGTCGTAAACACTTTCCCTTGGATGTTTTAGCCCACCTGATATTCCCTAATGAACACACACAAACGAAGCAGGTCACATATGTGAAGGTGTTAATTGCAGTATCACTTATGTTACCCCAAATTTGGAAAGCTCCCATTAGCCCATGGTATGGTTACAGGAAGAATGGTTCCATGCTAAATAAATCATTTGATTTTAAACAAAATGAGAAAACAGTAATATGAATGAAAAAATGAGAAAACAGTAATATGAATGAAAAAAAAAGCAGAAAGCAAAATTTTCTAAATCCTCTGATATCCTATGATTTACACGATTGGAAGCACACTAAAGGGAATCCAGAAATCATTTGTCAGAAAGGTGGAGTGAATGTTTCGCTTTCATAATTACCTTTGTATATGAAACCCACATCAATTGAAAGAACACAGACATCTCTGGGAAGACAGCAGCGTTCTCAGCCTTGGATACACCTTCTTGTCACATGAAGCTTCTAAAAAATACTAATGCTTGGGGCCCAGTAGAGAAATAAATTCAGAATTTCTGTGCCTGTGGCCCTAGGCATCTGTATTGAACACATCGCTATGGTTTGAAAGCTCCTCTGGGTGATTCTGATTCCCCTAGGCATAAGCACCATTAGGTAAGGGCATGGTTATATGTGTCCATGCACCTTGGTTGAGCCAGATTGCTGTCCTAATCCTAGATTGAAAACAACTGCTTGGGAGTAGGAAATTTGTTTAGTGACTGGAGGGAGGTAAACCATTTAGCCCTCAAGAAGCCTTTAGGGATGTGTCTAAGGCAAACCCAAGTGGGCACCATGAGGGAAGTTAGGGAGATGTGAGAGTACTGGGAGAGGCAGAGAACACCCCCATCCAATGCCATCCTTCTCCTGGTGAGTTCCTACTATTCCTTTAAGCCCAAGCCTATTCTTATCCACCCCCTCTGAGGTGGATTATGCCACTACCTCCAGCTCCACATCACTTTCTGTCCTCCTGCCCCCATAATACTTTGTGGATATCTTCAACATTGCACTTAGCGTGTATGTTGCCATGATCTTGTCTTATCCATCTTAGTGCAAATGGAGGTTTCATCTTATTAATTTTGGGGTCTCTGGAGCTTAGTGCAGTGCTTGACACTTAGCAGATATTTAATGAATGATTATATGAATATGAAAAAGTGCATAGAATATGTAAAATAGGAGTGTATTAAGGACAAATGTGCTTGTTAGCAACTATTTAAGAGTTTCTTGCACTCCAAGCATTGTAGTGTGATAGCTTAGATGGGTTCAGGATTACAAAAGTTCTTTTAGGTTAACCTGATGACTTAGCCATCATTTTTAAGGTTCTTTCTCTGAGATAAATGAAATTCATTGTGTATTTCAACTAACCAGCTTCCAGGTGAATCTTTAGTTCACAATGTCCTTTTGTTGTAAGGACTGCCTGTACTTTTCAAAATGCCCCATGCTGAGTCTTAAGTGTTCTTCTTGTAACTTCTACCAATTATTTGAGTTGTCCAGAAAAAGTTTCTTTCCAAAAATTTAGACTAGACAAGAAGAATATCCCCCATACACTTTTACTGTTTAACAGGTAAATTCTATAAGCAAGTCTGGATCTACACCATTTCAGGCCTTTTCAAAATGTGGCACTTAAGCCAGGCACTATGGCTTACGCCTGTAATCCCACCACTTTGGGAGGCTGAGATAGGAGAGTCACTCTAGCCCAGGAGTTCAAAACCAGCCTGGGAAACATAGTGAGTACCCCACCTCTGCAAAAAATTAAAAAATTAGCTAAGCTTGGTAGCACATACCTGTGCTCTTAGCTACTCAGGAGGCTGAGGAGGAAGGATCACTTGAGCCTGGAAGGTCGAGGCTGCAGTGAGCTATGATTGACCCACTGCACTCCAGCCTGGGCAACAGAGCAAGGCCCTGTCTCAGAAAAGTGGTACTTAATTGTTCTTTTCTAATAATCTCATCAGTTGATAGGGTAGATATTCAGCCAGTGTTTAAACAGTGGCTAATATTCACACGGTGCTACCACATGCCAGGCACTGCCCTAAGTGCCACCATTTTTCAGTGTCCTTTTCTTCTTCCAAGGAGCCTCAAAAAAAACCCACATCTGGCCCTGCACTAAAGACAGAAAAATCCACAAAGAGGCTGGATGTGAGGACAAAATTATCCTCATTTTATCCAGAATGAAGCCAGTAGTTTTCTTTCTTCCTCCACCAATTAAAACATAAAATGGGCCAGGCATGGTGGTGCATGCCTGTAATCCCGGCACTTTGGGAGGCCGAGGCAGGCAGATCACTTGAGATCAGGAGTTCGAGACCAGCCTGGCCAACATGGTGATACCCCATCTCTACTAAAAATACAAAAATTAGCCAGGCATGGTCGTGTGTGCCTGTAATCCCAGCTACTTGGGAAGCTGAAGCAGGAGAATTACTTGAACCTGGGAGGCAGAGGTTGCAGTGAGCCAAGATTGTGCCACTGCACTCCAGCCTGGGTAATAGGGTGAGACTCCATCTCAAAAAAACAAACAAACAAAAAAAAAACAGCATAAAGCAACATAAAATAAACTAGAACCCAATAAATTGTGAAGACCCCAGAGAAGGAGCCACCGTCCAGCTGCAGAGGTGGCCACATCCCCATCAGCTGAATCTAAGTGCTGCTGCAAACCAGCCCCGTATACCAGCACATGTGTCTCAGATCAAGGGAGTTTATGATGGAGGGAGGAGAGCTGCCTTAATGGAATGAGCAACAGGGCAGCTGCAGTCACAGGGTACATTTTGGGGAAAGAATTTACATTTTAAATTTTTAAATAAGTAGATTGAGTACAAATTGAGAAAGGCTTGTGACTGAAGAGATGAGGAGCAAAGGATGGAGCAGTAGAATGACACGAGATCATTTCATTCTCTCCCTTCAGTGCTTGTTGGTTAAGAGAAGGCATGAAAACATATTTGGTCTGAAAAATAATGCATTAGTTCACTCTGCAGCTGACAGTCAGGGCTCTGCAGCCTTTGAGCTCCACACCCTCAAAGGACTTTATGAGCACAAGACGCCTTGTACTTTGTGTGTCTGCAGAAGCAGTACCCTTTCCTTTAAAAACAGAGAGTAAATGAACTAAAAGCCTATTTATAAACAACCCCAAGGAAGAGTCACTTTGTGACTGGTTTTTCTAATACACCTGTGTATTCCAATTTTTAATACACAGCTGTATTAGATGCACTGAAAAATCACACCCAGCTGGGCCTGGTGGCTCATGGCTGTAATCCCAGTGTTTTGGGCGGCTGAAGCAGGTGGATTGCTTGAGCCCAGGAGTTTGAAACTAGCTTGGGCAACGTGGTGAAACCCCCATCTCTACAAAAAACACAAAAAAATTGCCCAGGCTTGGCGGTGTGAACTTTTAGCCCCAGCTACTCACGAGGCTAAGGTGGGAAAATCACCTGAGCCCAGGAAGTCAACGCTGCAGTGAGCCATGATCGCACCACTGTACTCCAGCCTGGGTAACAGGAGAGAGACTTGTCTCAAAAAATGAAAAACAACTGGGCACGGTGGCACATGCCTGTAGTCCCAGCTACTCGGGAGGCTGAGGTGGGAGGATTGCTTGAGCCCAGGAGTTCTAGGCTGTAACGTGCTATGCCGATCGGGTGTCCGCACTCAGTTCGGCATCGATATGGTGACCTCCCAGGAGCGGGGAACCACCAGGTTGCCTAAGGAGGGGTGAACCAGCCCAGGTTGGAAACAGAGCAGGTCAAAACTCCCCTGCTGATCAGTAGTGGGATCGTGCCTATGAATAGCCACTGCACTCCAGCCTGGGCAACATAGTGAGACCCCGTCTCTTAAAAATAATAATAATAATAATAAAAGAGAAATTACACCCTTCAGCTGCACATATTTGAAAGAAGAATTGACTTATCCAAGGAAAGGGTAGTCACATTTTCTTGAATGCCAACACTAATTTTTTTTCTCTTTTTATTTAATTAATTTATTTATTTATTTTAGAGACAGGGTTTCACTATGTTGGCCGGGATGATCTCAAACTCCTGACCTCATGATCCTCCTGCCTCAGCCTTCCAAAGTGCTGGGATTACAGCCGTGAGCCACCGCATCCAGCCACCAACACTAATTTAAGGAGGCTGTGTGCTTTGCATCCACACCAGATTTTCATCTAAAGAACTGCCTTTGCTTGGTAAATGAAAACAGAGACTCTTAAGAAATAATGATTTGATTGTCTTTTTAAAAACCCTCAGATACCAGATGCTCCTAACGCATCTTCCTTTAGTCTGCCCAGGAATCTCAGGAAGTCATCTGTTCCCCGAGTAGGGTTTCAATGATACAAGGAGATAGCTGCCCACATTTTATACCCTACTCTGAGTTATACCAGAGGTTTGTCACTTGGGAAAATACGGTTATTTTAACCTAGAGGTAAATCTTATCTAGGTCACTCTGCAGTTTCAGCACTGAGAGACTTCTTCATGACAGAGAATATTTTCCTTTTCTGTTTTCTTATCAGCAACATGCACACAGGCCATTTCCCCCATAAGAACATAGCTTATCTTACTACTATAAAATGTATCTGGTCATTTATGACTCTAGAAACTAAAATGTTAGTTTAACAAAATGAAAAGCTGGGCTTGATGGCTCATGCCTATAATCCCAGCACTTTGGGAGGCTGAGGTGGGAGGATCACTTGAGCCCAGGAGTGTGACACCAGCCTGGACAACATGACAAGAGCCTTGTCTTCACTTTGTTTTTAAGTGAAAGAAGTCAGCCTTTAAAAAGCCGCACACTGGCTGGGTGCAGTCACGGTGGCTCACACCTGTAATCCCAGCACTCTGGGAGGCCGAGGCAAGTGGATCACAAGGTCAAGAGATCGAGACTATCCTGGCCAACATGGTGAAACCCCATCTCTACTAAAAATAAAAAAAAAATTAGCTAGGCATGGTGACAGGCGCCTGTAGCCCCAGCTACCCAGGAGGCTGAGCCTGGAGAATTGCTTGAACCCGGGAGGTGGAGGTTGCAGTGAGCCGAGATTGTGCCACTGCACTCCAGCCTGGCAACAGAGCAAGACTCCATCGAAAAAAAAAAAAAAGATATATACTGTAAGATATCAACTCTGTGACATTTTGGAAAAGGCAGAACTGAGGAAACAGTAAAAAGATCAGTGGTTGTTCAGGGTTGAGGGGAGAGAGGAATGAATAGAATGAATAGATGGAACACAGGGGACTTTTAGGGCAGTAAAACTATTCTACATGATACTGTAATTACAGATACATGTCATCAAAATGTGTCAAAACCCACAGAATGCACAGCACCGAGAGTGAGCCCTAATGTAAATTGAACTTCAGATAATAACAATGTATCAGTATTGGCTCATCAGTTGTAACAAATGTACCACACCAATGCAAGAAGTTAATGGGGAAACTGAGGGTATAAGAGAACTCTAGTTTTTGTTCACTTTTTTCAAAAACATCTATTCATTTTTCTAAAGAACAGCACAAAAGACAGTTTAGCCTCACGGCATATCCACAGAAGTGGGGGAGGTGGTGATGGGGTCATTCTAGTATCCTTAAGTCTTCTCTGATACCCAACATGTAGGCTCAAGCCATTTCATTTGAAAGTAGTTATCAGTATATTAAATCTCCTTATCTTTTTAGTGGTTGTTGCCATTACTAGTCTCTTGCTTTAAAAAAGAAGAGGAAGAATACAAAATTAGTTTACCCTCTTCTCAAGAAGTTTATTTCTTTCAGTCAGAGATTCTGTCACACTGTTCCTACATTCCAAACAGTTGGCAACTTTGCCTCACTTCAGGAGCCTGCGTACTCTACTTTCTAGGTGTCTTAGCCAAAAACAAAATCAGTACTTACTGCACTTTATTAGGTGTGATCTAACCTGCAAAATCACCGGCTGTGCACTAAGTCACAGACTAGATTTGTGCAGCTCAGGGAGGAGTGTTTATTCCTTTCCCGTGGTGCAGAAAGGAGAATGGTTGGATAATAACCACAATAAATATCTCAGTTATGAGGAGTACACACATTGTGGGAACTATTATTAGGTACAGTACAAGTAGTGATGAGTAGTTATGACTTGCCGAAGAAAAACCCACACTTACAAATTTACAAATCAATCAAAGATGTGTACTAAGTGCTGCACTTTGCAGCTTATAAGATGCATTTCCCTCTTAAGAAAAAAAAAAAAGGTATCTAAAAATTGCCCTGTATTCAATCTGCCTTTAACTCAATGATGGCCAAAAAACATTAAACTTGCATAAAGTCAGAAGGAAATGCATATTTTCTCATAATGTCAGTGGTATATGCAGGTTCATGAACAAAATTAAGTTTCATCTTGGCCTGGTGGCTCACACCTGTAATCCCAGCACTTTGGGAGGCCAAGGCAGGAGGAACACTTGAGTCCAGGAGTTTGAGACCATCCTGGGCAACATGGCAAAACCCCATCTCTACAAAAAATACAAAAATTAGCTGGTCAGGGTGGTGCAAGCCTGTAGTCCCAACTATTCCAGAGGGTGAGGTGGAAGGATCACCTGAGCCTGGTAGGTCGAAGCTGCAGTGAACTGAGATCACACCACTGCACTCCAGACTGGGTGACAGAGTGAGACACTCTCTCAAAAAAAATTAAGTTTTCTGCCCAGAAGATCACTAGTTACATGTGTACTAAAGATAATAAAATTTTTCTTTTTTAAAAATGTCTTAAGAAGTGGGATGTTTCTTACTTATACACCTACATATCTTAAAAGCCAGCAAAGAGAGTGAACAAGATCTTGCTAGGCCCACAGTTTGATTCTCTTCTGTCATATTTTCTTGGACTTGATTTCCCAAATGTTAATTGGCTCATTGGTGTGCCCTCCATAGTATCTGAAAGATGAGGGATATAACTTCATCCTCCCTAATTTTCTCAGAAAATTCCATGGGCTCTTATTTAAAACCTAGCATGTTAATTAAACTAATAAAAGAAAATAGGAAGCTGATCAGCAACTTCAGCAAAGTCTCAGGATACAAAATCAATGTGCAAAAATCACAAACATTCATTTACACCAACAATAAACAAGTGAAAGCCAAATCATGAGTGAACTCCCATTTAAAATTGCTACAAAGAGAATAAAATGCCTAGGAATACAACTTAAAAGGGATGTGAAGGACCTCCTCAAGGAGAACTACAAACCACACTGCTCAAGAAAATAAGAGAGGATGCAAACAAATGGAAAAAAAATCCATCTTCATGGATAGGAAGAATCAATATCATGAAAGTAATTTATAGATTCAATGCTATTCCCATCAAACTACCATTGACATTCTTCACAGAATTAGAAAAAGCTGCTTTATATTTCATATGGAGTCAAAGAAGACCCCATATAACCAAGACAATCCTAAGCAAAAAGCTGGAGGCATCACACTACCTGACTTCAAACTATACTACAAGGCTACAGTAACCAAAACAGCATGGTACTGGTACCAAAACAGACATATAGACCAATGGAACAGAACAGAGACCTCAGAAATAACACTACACATCTACAACCATCTAATCTTTGACAAACCTCATAAAAACAAGCAATGGGGAAAATATCTCCTATTCAATAAATGGTGCTGTAAAAACTCTGGCTAGCCATATGCAGAAAACTGATGCTGGACCCCTTCCTTATACTTTATACAAAAATTAAAATGGATTAAATGTAAAACCCAAAATAATAAAAGCCCTAGGAGAAAACCTAGGCAATACCATTCAGGCATGGGCAAAGAGTTCATGACAAAAATGCCAAAAGCAATTGCAACAAAAGCCAAAATTGACAAATGGGATCTAATTAAACTAAAGAGCTTCTGCACAGCAAGAGAAACTATCATCAGAGTGAACAGGCAGGTGTCCCAGCTTCCCTAACACTGAGCAGAGGAAACCTACAGAATGGAGGAAAAATTTTGCAATCTACTCATCTGACAAAGGTCTCATATCCAGAATATACAAGGAACTTAAACAAATTTACAAGAAAAAAACAACTTCATCAAAAAGTATACAAAGGATATGAACACATACTTCTCAAAAGAAGACATTTACATGGCCAACAAACATGAAAAAAAGCTCAACACCACTGATCATTAGAGAAATGCAAATCAAAACTACAATGAGATACTATCTCATGCCAGTCAGAATGGCAATTATTAAAAAGTCAAGGAACAATAGATGCTGGCAAGGCTGTGGAGAAATAGGAACACTTCTACACTGTTAGTGGGAATGTAAATTAGTTCAACCATTGTGGAAGACAGTACAGCGATTCCTCAAGGATCTAGAACCAGAAATACCATTTGACCCATCAATCCTATTACTGGGTATGTACCCAAAGGAATATAAATCATTCTACTATAAAGACACATGCACATGTATGTTTATTGCAGCACTATTTACAATAGCAAAGACTTGCAACCAACCCAAATGTCCATCAGTGATAGACTGGATAAAGAAAATATGGTACATATACATGCACGGAATGCTATGCAGCCATAGAAAGGAATGAGATCATGTTCTTTGCAGGAACAGAAAACCAAATACCACATGTTCTCACTCATAAATGGAAGTTGAACAATAACAACACATGGACACAGGGAGGGGAACAACACACACCAGGACCTATTGGGGGTTGGCAGATAAAGGGAGGAAACTTAGAGGATGGGTCAATAGGTGCAGTAAACCACCATGGCACATGTATACCTATGTAACAAACCTGCACATTCTGCACATGTATCCCAGAACCAAAAGTAAAATCAAAAATAAATAAATAATAAAACAGCATGAAAATAAATACAATAAAATAGGCAGTAAAAAATTGTAAATAAATATATTGTTATACTTACAACAGTTTTTTCTTCTTTATTTTTTTTTTTAAGAGAGACAGGGTCTTGCTATGTTGCCCCAGGCTGGTCGCAAACTCCTGGGTTCAAGAAATCCTCCAAGCTCAGCCTGCCATACATTTTAACTTTGGAATGAAATTTAAATTTCCATTTAAAAATAGATGTTTCTGAAATTATGGGAATTTACAAAACAAAATAATAAGTCACTCTTGTAAAGAGATGAGAAACTGCTCAATTTTTCTATATCACCCTCGCCACCCTTTGCCTGGGATGAAAGGAGGTGTCCCAGCTTCTCCCACACTGAGCAGAGGTGACCTGCCTCTCTCTAATGAACTGTGCTTTATGCCTGTTTCATTCCTGAGAGAAGAGTTTGGGTAGAGTAGGATTAAAGTTTGATTTAAGAGACCTTTCCTGCAGGGCACATTGGCTCATGCCTGTAATTCCAGCACTTTGGGAGGCTAAGACAAGAGGACTGCTTAAGCTCAGGAGTTTGAGTCCAGCCAGGGTAAGGTAGGGGGACCGTCCTTCTCTACAAAAAAAATTAAAAATTAGTTGAATGTGTCGGTGCACACTTGTAGTCCCAGGTAGGTACTCAGGAGGCTGAGGTAGGAGGATCACTTGAGCCTAGGAGGTAGAGGCTGCAGTGAGCTATCATTCTACCACCGTACTCACCTGGACAACATAGCAAGACCCTATCGCTACAGAAATAAAAATAAAAATTAGCTGTGTATGGTGGCATGCACCTGTAGTCCTAGCTACTCAGGAGGCTGAGGTGGAAAGATTGCTTGAACCCAGGAGTTCAAGGCTGCAATCAACTACTGCTATGTCACTGCACTCCAGCCTGGGCAACAGAGTAAGACCGAGTCTCTAAAAAAATGAAAAAGAAAAAGACCCTTCCTTCCAACAACATTAAACTACTAGAGATGTTTCATACTCCCTGCAATTTTCTCTCCCTTTCTGTTCACAATACACTGGGACTTACAGGCAGAGTAAGAGTCAATGAAAGATATGGTAAAGTCAACAGAGGGCTAGAGGAACGATACCAACAGCTGGAGCTCTCTACTCCCAGATTTGCTCACAAGCATTGATTTGCTCCATGATGTACACCACAGTCTGAGTGAAGATCATTGAAAATCTAGGACCTTTTTGTCTAAAGTTGGAATCATGGAAGGCATTTTCTCAACCTTATTCATGTCTCTTTCCTTTGCAGGGCAACAGGCTTCGGCTTCTTAAATGCACTATGCAAGGCAGCAGCCGTCCTGGGAAACTTAATATTTGGCTCTCTGGTCGGCATCACCAAAGCAATCCCCATCCTGCTGGCTTCTACTGTGCTCGTGTGTGGAGGACTCGTGGGGCTGCGCCTGCCTGACACACGAACCCAGGTTCTGATGTAATGGGGAACAAAGCCATCCTTCCTGCGTTTCTTCCTCCTACTCTGGGTCAATTCTCCTTCCTGACTCAAGGCTTCAGAGTTTTCCTATATAGAAAGGTGATCAAGTATCAGAACATAAACACGCGCTGTGACTTAAAATTTAGAAGCATATCATCTTGCCCCTTTGTGATTTTGCACACTTTTCTTTTGGTTTTGTTTTTTTAATGCATTGTTATCTTTCTGACCTGTGATGCTGCTGCCTCCCCCAAATCAGTGGAAGCATTTCTAAAATGCCGCAGGCAGCCAGGCTTCCCTGGGGTTCTGTTCACAGAAAGTTTAGAAGCCAGAAAACTGGCCTGGTGTAAGGAATAGATCCTGCTCCTAATTTAACATTAACAGGAAATATAAGCCGGCACGTTATTGCATTTGTGCTGAGGAGAGGGATTCTTTTTTTTTTTCTAACAGAGTGATATTTCCTGTTTACTTAGAAAAAGATACCCAGGAATTCTCGCTGTTATAGCAGAGCCTTTCAAAGAAGACCATGTGGTACCAAACAGGGCTGGGTGGGGCCCTTTGGGGCAAGACAAGTTAAGGTAACTCTGCTGACAAGAAAAATAAAAGCTCTGCAATTAGCAGCAAAAATCGGAGTGAGCTGCATAAGTAAGATTTCTGTCAGAAAGCCCAATTAAACCTCTGGAGAGTGTGAGGAAAAAGGACCATAACAGTGTCTGTGACTGTGGCATGTGGTTCAAAACGGTTGAAAATCAAAGATCAGAGCTAGAGCTTCTGCCTCCGTTGACCACTCCCACCCCTTCAGCCTGCCCTTGGTCTTGCCAGACAGCAGATGCAAAGAAAGAAAGCCACTTCTTAAAAACTGTCTGCCTACTTGATTCTGCCACTTACCCACACTGTCTCTAGTCTAGAGATTACCAGTGGATCGCTAAATTGTAAATTGCAAATTAGGAAGAAATTCACACCTAGAGCCATTTGGAAATACAAAATGGTATCTCTTTCTGGTACCTCTTTCCTGTGGGACTGGTCCCCCAGGACCCCCATCCTACCTGCCCCGCAGTTGACACTCAGCTTCCCAGCTGGCATCACCAAAAAGGGTCTGTCCCTCTAGCTTCCCCAGGGCTGACCCACTGCTCAGTGCACTCCTGGCTCCCTGTAAAATCACAGCCCGCCTGTACTCCTGAGGGGCCCTCTCACAGACAGACCATCTCCCTGTGGTTGTTTGGCTGCTCATTTTACCTCTGGAATCTGCCTGGGCTTGGAAAAAGAGGTCAGCCAGGACATTCCCATGGGCCAGCTGTCAGCTACATGACCTTCTCGCCTCTCGGGCTCTCTCGGGCTCCCCTTCCCCCAGGCTTGTCCTTTTTACACATCTTCTTTGAAATCTGAAGCCTCCTTGTAGACTTGCAGCCAATGACCAGAAGCCAGGAATAAATCCCATATTTAAACAATATTCCTTTTTTAACTGCCTTGTTAGAGGTTATCCTTGTTACTTATTATAGGCATTTTCAGACGAGCCACAGCTCGGGGCCTCCAGGAAGGGAAAGCTTTTGTTTCCACTAATCATTATATTCAGAGATGTCCTGACTCCCCTGAGGCCCCCCCTGCCTCCCCCTCCTCTTCCTAATGATCCCTGTAGAGCTCAGACTAAGTGAAAAGCTTCTTTCATTAACATAAGCCATTAATCGACTTCCCGTGAAGTAATTCAGGTCTGCAGAGGGGAACAGACTGGTGTCGGGGACAGTGGGAAGAGAGTGGTTCCCTGGGGACCTGTGATCAGGGCTAGAACATCAGGAAAACCCGAACCAAAAACTGCAAAGGTGGCAGGAAGAAGAAAAATTACTGAAGACTAGACATGATGCATTTGAAAGATACCAACAGTGCAGGGAAAGAAACAACTTTCTCTCACTTCTGCCTCCTATCGTTTTATTGGAGAGCAAAGATAGCAGTCAAACAACCCAAGAAAGTACCCTGTATGTTTTTCTTCTTCCATATGTACTCATTTTCCCACCTATCTATCCCTGATTTGTCTTCTTAAAAAAGACATCTGGCATGCACCACCACGCCTGGCTAATTTTGTATTTTTAGTAGAGATGGGGTTTCTCTATGTTGGTCAGGCTGGTCTTGAACTCCTGACCTCGGAAGGCTGAAGCAGGAGAATCACTTGAACCCGGGAGGTGGAGGTTGCAGTGAGCTGAGATCATGCCATTGCACTTCAGCCTGGGCAATAAGAGCAAAACTCCGTCTCAAAAAAGGAAAAAAAAAAAAAGACATTTGGGGACCTGAGATCTTTTAGTTAAATGCAGCATGTGCAGAAATAACTGTAATAGCAAGGAGTGCATCTCCATCAGCCCATGAAAAGAAAAATAGAAATGTGCATGAGTATCGCTGTCTCTAGTCCTCTGTGATAATTAACTTTGCTTACTAGACTCCCTTTACTTTTAAAAATATCTCTAATGTCTGCTCTAGTGTCTAAATGCATAAAATATCTCCCAAGTTGCAGAGCACAGTTATTCAGAATTTTATTTGAACTCTGGGTTGGGTCAGCATGGGGTAAACCAGCAAAACCTTACTTCATCAGACCTGCCATCCGGTGTCCCCTGCTCTAGGACCGTTCTTGGCCTACTTGTTACCTAATCCAAGCATCCTTGGTGGGCTAAGAGGAATCTTTCCTAATCTCTTGGGCAGTCTGGTCACAAACCTTCTTGGTCACCACCTCTCCCACCTTTTGTGCACTCCTCCCTGCCTCCTTGAGATTGTTCATCACCTTGATTTTTGAAGAGAGCTCAAATCATTTCCAAAGTATGTGGTGTGGCCTGTCTAGCTTGCTCTGGATTTAGCTAAAGATTAAGAAACAGCCAGGATATTAAATAGAAACTCTCAGCTGTATCAGTGTAGCAGGCTGCTGGCACCCAGATATGCAACTGGCATCTCATTTCATCTACAGTAAAAGGAAAATGAAAATTTGTGCAAAAATGAAAACCTAGGAAAGA
Organism: Cacajao melanocephalus; assembly: GCA_963573385.1. Classification (NCBI taxonomy): domain Eukaryota; kingdom Metazoa; phylum Chordata; class Mammalia; order Primates; family Pitheciidae; genus Cacajao; species Cacajao melanocephalus. The sequence goes on along the minus strand of CAUYLG010031513.1, from coordinate 29,724 downwards.
GTCCACTTATTTCTACCTCCTTTCTAACTAAAATTTCCCTGTTACTCTGGAATCAATCCAGAACACTCCCAAGTTCCATTATTATCACAGAATCTTCTCAGTAGGGAGAAACAACTGCTTCAGACTGTAAATTCTGTATGTGTCACATTCTGTCCCAGGTATTGGGTCTTAAGGCACCCAGCTCACATTCAGTCCTGCTGCCTAAATCATCTCACACCAGAGTACAGACCTGGGAGATGTGATAGAAGGGTCCTAGCCTGACCTTCACCACTGAGCAGTACAGGGACCCAGATCTTGCTGGGGAGACTGTAAGTCACTGAACATCTCTGGTTCTCACTTTCCCCATGCACAAAGTAAAGCATTGGGACTAGTCTACTCTCCAGCATTCTAGAACACAGTAATGAATATAGCTTCATCTATTTTTTTTTTTTTTTTTTTTTTAGATGGAGTTTTGCTCTGTCACCCAGGCTGGAGTGCAGTGGCTCGATCTTGGCTTACTGCAACCTCCGCCTCCGGGGTTCAAGCAATTCTCCCACCTCAGCCTCCCAAGTAGCTGGGACTACAGGCACATGCCACCACGCCCAGCTAATTTATATATGTTTTAGTAAAGACAGGGTTTCACCATGTTGGTCAGGCCGGTCTTGAACTCCTGACCTCAAGTGATCAGCCCACCTCAGCCTCCCAAAGTGTTGGGATTATAGGCGTGAGCCACCGGCAGCCTCAACTCATTTTTACAGGCACTAAATAGGTTTAATTTATAAACTGAAAAATTAGGAAATAGACAAGCATAAAAAGAGTGTAGTTTGGGAAGCCTGCATGGACTAGGCTGGAAAGCACAGCCCCTGTGCTGTCTGTCCTGCCAATATCTCAGCATCTTGAGTAATATTTCTGTTCACTGCAGGTTTGACAGTTACCCTTGCTCATCCAGGGAAAAGGCCCCCCCAACCAATAAACACGTTTAGGTTAGAAGACTCTCTGATCACAGTATTACCCTACAGCTCTCCTGACTGTTTATTCCATTATTTTCTTGAAACATGGCCTTAAGTATTATATGTAGGTTTTCAGAAACAATTTTTCAGTGATTTTACTTACATTGGCAAATAGACAAATCTCACCAAATCAGAGTTCAGGTTTTCACCAAAAACTGCTTAGTTGTCTTTCAAGATACCTTAAGAGATCAAAGGGGAGGTGGGAAAAGAAATGTAGTGACAGAAGGGAGAGTCCAAGATGCCGTTGATAAGGTTCCAGCAAAGAGATGAGAGCACAGCTTTCTAAATGCTGGGATCACTTCCAAAGCAGTCCAGGGGAATCCTTTCTGATTGCCTCTGCCAATCAAAATAGAATATGATATTCTCCATTTTTGTTTCTGTTTGATGTCAAAATGGCCTTTACCTGTTTCTTCAGTAAGACACCTTATCTGTTCATGCATTAAAGGCTCTGAAGCCAGGAATGTCTGAATTTGGCCTTCACCTGGTGTCATAGAAAGGCAGCTGGCATATTGGTGTTTGCATATTGGCTGTATATTAGGTTTTCTTTAATCTCCACATCGTGCCAAACTTAGTCCAGTTACTAAACCTAAAAACACCAGTCATATTGCAACAAGAGAAAAAAATCTGCACCGTGGGAAACTCTGAAGTGGACTATACGTTTCTTACAGTTTTTGTTTCTACTCAGCAAAATATGTGTTTTAAGTAAAGTTTCTCTTGTAATCTGTAATGTAGACACACAAAAAAAGAAAACCTGTTAGTATCTCCTGGATGTATTGCGTATCCCTTCATTGTTTCAGGTATGGAATAACAGTTCTCCATGTGATGTTCTTTTGCTCTAAATGTTGACTATTCCTCTTGTCACCTGTCTGTCACCAACAGTCACAGGGCCATTGCCAGGGCTCCCTTCAGTTTTTCTCGAACAATATCTAAATGCAGTTTAGTAACCCGAGGATGTTGAGTTAAAAGGATACAGCTCATGGGTCTGTTTCAGCTCTTACTTAAGGCTAGCAGGGTTGGGCAGGGAAAGAGCTGGGCTGAGCCTTCACTGATCTCTTGTCATTTCGTATGATTATCCAGTAAATACTTATTGAGCACCTCCCATGGGATAGGTATTGAGGCACTGTGCTGTGAGCAATAATTAAGCCTTTGGAGGATTTAAATGAGGGCAAGGGAAACAGAATGAGAGAAAATACCCTCACACTAACCCCCCCCCACATATGAACCCTCCTTCCCCTCACTACCACCCCATAAATGCAAAGTGTTATTTTCCCATGTTTAAAACAAATAGCAGCCTTCAGCAGGCAGTGCAGGAACTGTTCAGTCATTGGGATTACCTCTGATGAGAGGAGAAAGCTCCTTGATTACCTGGTTTTTGTTGGAGAAACTACTGACTAGTACTTGGAAAATGAGAAAAATGAAAGCACGCATAAGCTGTTTCCTTAAATGATCTCAGCAGGATATTGCACTAAGATATTATTCAAAGAAAAGAATCAGAGCAGAGATAGCCCCATGTTTCTAGAGCTTTTTTTTTTTTTTGGCAGGGAGTAGGGTGCAGAGTCTCACTCTGTCACCCAGGCTAGAGTGCAGTGCTGCAATTTTGGCTCACCGCAACCTCTGCCTCCCAGGTTCAAGCAATTCTCCTGCCTCAGCCTCCCAAGTAGCTGAGATTACAGGTGCACACCACTATGTCTGGCTAATTTTTTGTATTTTTAGTAGAGATGGGGTTTCACCGTGTTGACCAGGCTGGTCTTGAACTCCAGACCTCAGGTGATCCACCCTCCTCAGCCTCCCAAAGTGCTGGGATTACAGGCGTGAGCTACTGTGCCCAGCCTAAAGTCTTGCTTGCTTCTGAGGTATTCTTTTCATGGCGTGAAACCAGCAACAGGAGCTAGGGAGTCTGTTCCCCAGCGAATAGTGCTGGAGTTTCCTCTTCAGAGCCAAGTCAGCAAAGCCTGCAGCTGCTGCCACTCCCCTGGCCTGTGCCTCCCAGGGTGTTTCCTTTCTGATTTTGAAGATTTATGAGTGAGTCAACTGTCTTGACAGACATCCTAAAACAGTTTCCCTCCTCTCTACCCTCAGCAGATAAGCCATCCAGAAAACAGGTTCTGTCAGCCAGTAACAGGGACATTTTGGGGTTTCAGTTTAAAACTGGTGCATGTTGTTGCAAGTGTCTTGAAGTTGCAAAGGACGTTTGGCATTCTGGGGCCTGCACGGGGGCAGAGCAGAAAGAGGGTAGTTGTCAGTGACCCTCCACCCTCCTCTGAGAGCCCCATTGCCATTCTTCCCCACCTGTTCTCTCCTGCTTACCTCCTCAGGGCAGTGCCCACTCATTTCCTTTCTTTCCCTTTTTTTTTTTTTTTTTTTTTCCTTTCCTCCTCTGGTCAACAGCCTCTTAATTCTAGCCATGTACAAAAGCAAGGTCAAGCTTTCCTGGGGCACTCGGGATGAAAGGCCCATCCATGCCTGTTGTGGAGGCGCAGAGGATGGAGAAGGTGGAGAACAGGAGTGGGTGCAGAGGGAGTGTGAATGTGAGGCTGCTGGCTTTGGCACAGCTCCCTGTGGAGGGCTAGATTTCCAACTGCTTCTCAGTGCCTGTGCCCTGATAGGATGGACACGGCTGGCATGGAATCAGAGCAGCCCATCTCCGGAGCAGAAGTCTGAGAGCTCAGTATTTGACTCCTGAAAGATCAGGATGTTCCCACCTGGATTCTCGAGATTCATTGACTAGTGGAGGTTGATGATACTCTCCGTGTCTGCAGAAAGTCCCACTTGGTGTGGAAGGGTAGGTGCCTTCCAGTTAGGTCTGAATGCTGAAATTGCAGAGGTTGTCCACTCTCTGCCTACTCTACCACATTCATGCTCCCCATAGATCCAAGAGCGCCCAGGACTAGGAGCAGAAAGCAGCTTTCAACCCTTTGTTCAGACTCAGATGGGGTTTAACTCAAGCTGGTAACCTACCCCAGCAGCAGGGATGCAAAGTCCAAAACAGCCTTGTGGTACCTGGGGAGTGCCTAGGCAGCCTGCTCACAGGGGCTGGGGTCATCTAGAGCTAGTGATGAGCTGGGACAGGTTTAAACCAGTCCATCAGAACTGATGGTTAACGTTTCAGGAATTTTGAGAGTCAGTTGAGAAACACAGCTACTACTAAAAATTAAAATTAGATCAATTGTAGCTAAAAACAAAGGCAATATATTCAAAGCTCATCACTTTCTACTTATTTTACTACATTTTACCATTATCTATGCCTATTATGTCTGTATGGTAGAAATGCTATATAAGGGTATAGTACTACACACATCTTCCCAAATGATAGTGTATTTGTAGCTTGAGATCAGCTATGGTGGGAATATTTATACCATGGAAAGCAAGAAAGCCATACAAATCAGACTTCTCCTAATTCCCAAGACAGTTGTTAAACATTAACCAGCATACCACTATCTAAAGCCCTAAAGAATACTTGGCCTCCCAGTGCGTAGATCCAGGCCACACCACCTTGAGTTTCATGTGTTTATGGGTCAGCACTGCCCCTAAGTCCAAGGAAGGGGAAAAACTTAGCAAGCTCAACCTCATGTGGTTCACAAAGGGTTTCTTTCTGCATTTGTGCTGACTCAGAGTAGGACCCAGTACAGAGAATCCACCATTTTCTATGGGTGTCATTCCTTCAGGGAGAATGTATGGTAAAATCAGCTATTTCATGCTATGCAAACAAAATGAAACTTGTTTGAAATTGTAAAGTGTCTCCCCTCTGGCTCCCATGTAGTATTCCAAGAAGGAAACTCCTTCCTTGCCTTGACATTTACCAGGCCTGCCTAGATAGAACTCGACAAATTGGCCTAATTTCATTTCCGCTGCTATTGTTACATATTTACTTTACTGAATCTATGTCCTAAGTCAGTCCGAAGAAAAAAGAAATGTCCTTTCTTGATACACACTTTCTTAGCATCCATGCAGTTATGTATCCTCACCCTGATCCAGGAACATATTAAACAGACCGTATATCTTTTGTTAATATCTAGATATACTAAATAACATCTTAGAAGAGTTTTCTCTTGCAGGTGAACTTCCATTTTGAACATATGCTAAACGTACTATCCACTGTCTCTTTTAACGAGACCTTGGCAATGGTCCTGTAGGGTTCGGTGTTTGGGTTGTTTGGCTTTGTTTTTCTTTTTTTTTCTTTCTGTTTTTAATGCTGTTTAAGATCTCCTCCTATGAATGTTCCAGTTACCCCTATTGTACTGTATATATGTGTGCTGCATGTGTGAACCCCAGTAAATTCTGTTTCAGGTTTTGGAGTTTTCATCTTAAGTACAGCTGGTCCTGTTGTGAACTCATCTTTCTGGTGTGCTCCTCTGTGTCTGATTTCCAATTGCTAAAATGTTTGAACAAGTGTGTTTTGACAAATATCCTGAGACAGCCATGCGTATCCTTGTGAAAGGGCATGCTCCATGTGGGATGGTTCATGTACAGCATAAATCTATCAAATGTGGAATTGTGTATACATGTATATGCCAGATAACTAACATTCATGTAACAGCTACAAAGATATTTAATGTATATCAGATTAATAAAAGAGCATTTTTTTGCTCCGTTATATTCAAATAACAATTGCTGGGTGACTGACTTCCTAATTGACCCTTCAAAAAATAAGCACTTTTTTAGTGTCCTTGGGTGTAGAGAAAGCCTGTTTCTCAGATTTGGGCCGATTTCAATTGTTTCTGTGGGCTAGTTTTATGGATTTTGATGTGTTGTTGATCTTACAAGAACACTTTCCAACTATTAGCCAGGACCAGTGGGAAGAAAATGTTTGTGGGGGAGTTTGTGGCAAAGCAGATGCTTGCGTTCTTTTGCCTTAGAGCAGGAATAGCAAGCAGATTTTTATTTAGCATATTAACTCCAGTTGATTGGTAGTAGCTGCTTGGAATAATGGTTTAAGAACAATGAGAAAAAGTGCTATACTTTATGGAATTCACATTGGAGGCAGAGACACAGACTTCAATGCCACATATTTGCTATCCCTAAAGAGTCCCCATGACTGCATTTAACAGAAGACACAAGTGTCTTTACTAACAAAGAGGATGGGGCCATCCCAAGGTTGGTTCTGATGTGGCTTGGTAACATCACTGGAGACCCTGATTCTTTCCATCTTTCAGATCATCCTCAGCCTACTGCTTTTGTCCCCCTGTGGGCATGAGACGGTGGCTGCGACTCTAAGCATCACATCTTCACACATCTAAGGTCCAGAAGGAGGACTAGTCCCCCTTTTTGACCCCTTTTTAAGACAACATTCTCAGAGTCCTCCAGCAGACTCCCCCTGTGTCTCATTGGCTGGATTTGCATCATCTGCCTACTCCTAATCCAATCACGAGCAAGAGGAACATAATTACCATAACTGGCTTAGGCTAATGAAGATTCACCTCTCCTGTATAGCTCTAAGGGGCCCAGTCTCTCCTGAAGTACATGGCTCCTCACTGCCTGAACAAAATGTGGGTGGGGAGGTGGTGTGTAAGCAAAGAAAAAGGCAGGTAGCTGCTGGGTAGGCAAACAACAGTGCGCTGTGTCTAAACTCTAGAACCATGCTGTATAATATGATAGCCACATGTAGCTATTTCTATTTAAACTTAACTAAAACCAAGAATTGAGCTCCTTAGTCACACTTAGCCACATTTCAGGTGCTTGATTGCCACATGTGACCAGAGGCTACCATATTGGACACTGAAAATATAGAATATCCCATCATCACCAAAAGTGCTATTGGCTAGTGCTGTCCTACAAGTGCATTCACTCCCCTCTGCCGGCTGTTCCTTCTCTTAGGACCAGCTCTCACTTCTTCCAGGTTCTCTTTCCCAGGCTAGATCCTCCTTCTTTGCTGTAGCAACTTCTTTCCCCCTTTTCGAATGCCCAGCCCATCACCCTATAAAGGTCTTAACCCTTTGTCCAGCTTCCCATTCCTCCAGATGTAGGCTCTATTCCTTATTTAAGAAAAGCTACCATCACATATTTTCTTTCCTGCTTCATGATCAAGCTCTTAAATGAGGGAGAAAAGAAAATCCACAGGCTTCAAAACTCCTAGCATATCAGGGATGATGGCAGGTACAAGAATTCACCAGAGGATGCTGGGGTGCAGATAACTTTGGCAAAAGTCATTGTAAGTTCTGAACAAACAACAGGCCTGGCCTGGACCATTGGCTCCAAAGCTCCAAATGTGAAATGCCTAGCAATCAGTGTGTTAAGGTAACACAGGTCTTGAAGGCCTACCTTTTCCTGCCTATTGATACCTGATACAATGAAGTTACTATCATTATCTATATTGTTTTCTAGGGCTGCCATAACAAAATAGCACGGACTGGGTGGCTTAAGCAACCAAATTTCTCTTCTTACAGATCTGGAGACCAGAAGTCCGAGATCCAAGTGTCAGGGTTGGGTTCTTCTGAGGCCTCTTTCCTTGGCTTGTCCATGGCCATCTGCTTTCTGTGTCCTCAGATAGTCTTCCCTCTTTACATATCTGTGTCCTAATTTCCTTTTCTTATAAGGACACCAGTCATGCCAGATTAAGAGGTAGTCCAACCCAATCCAGTTCCTATGCTAATGACCTCTTCAACTCAACTACCCCCTTAAAGACCCTATTTCCAAACTCAATCACATTCTGAGGCACTGGGGGTTAGGACTTCAACATATGAATTTGGGGAGGAGACAATTAAGCCCATAGCATTATCCCAAATGCTACCTATTTGATTGTGTATGTATCCTGTATGCTGTGTATAGGATTTTGCTGTGTGTATATTGTGTATAGAAGGTGATGGAATGTGTCTGTGGTCGGATGGGTGGTTAGCATGGGCTGTGTGTGTGCATTCACACCTGTGTGTGTGCTATTCATTCAGAGGGCATGATAAAGACAGAGGCTGAGGAACAAAGGCCCTGTACTCATAAGCCAGAAACAGATAATCCTGGGGGAGACTCCAGGGCAGCCTGGCCAGGCTACTCTGAGAACTGTGATTATTTGCCTCCTTCTGTCTCTCTGTTTGTTAGAATTCCAGATGAGAATGTGCTCTCTCTGTACAGTAATTTTTTAAAAAAAATCCTGGAGTCAATAGGCATGTCATTCCTCTCCCTATACCTCAGCCTCTGAACAAAGCAGCCTCCTCTGTGAGCCTGTCCCCAGGGGAAGCTTCCTTCAGGACAGTGATCAGCTTGAGCCCTGATGGCTTCAAGGGGAGCCAGGGGTGGCAGCATTCCTGGAGCTTGGATAAGACCATGCCACCTACTACTACTGCAATCCCTTTGTTCAGTGGGGAGAACAAATGCATCATCCTCTCCTATAATTTGCAGTCCAGACACCAGGTGGAGAAATGAAAACCACAAAAGGAGGCACATTCTCAAGGAACGTCAGGCTCCTGCCCTGCAGCCACTGGAACTCCCTGGGGCCAGAATGAAGTAGCTTGGGTAGTCTGGGTAACAGAGGACAGAGGAAGCTCCAACCTTGACTCCAAGTGCACCAGCAGCCACCTACCTTCAGCCATATTTCTGCCTCCTCTATTCAAGAGCCCTCGGGGAGGCTCAACAGACAGCGTGTGAGGCAGCTCCGCTTACTAATATCTGCTTCCTCACTCCCAGGGTGGCACCAGAAATGCCCTTTGGACTGAGATTTCCAAGGAAACTGCATCAGCAAATTCAGGTTTGGGTGGGACCATAAGGAAAACCACCATACATTACAAAGGGCTGAGTGATCTGTAAGTTGCCCCACTCCTCTTTTGCTCTTTGCAAACATTGGACATATCCCACTCCCACTGCAGGCTGCTGCTAACCCTCTCTCAGGAGCTTTGCTGTGCTGTTGCCCCCTCTTCAGCCTCCCACCTTCAGCAGAGGATACCCACAGTACTTTCTTTTCTTTTTCTTTTTCTTTTTCTTTTTTTTTTTTTTTTGAGACAGAATCTGACTCTGTTGCCCAGGCTGGAGTGCAAAGGCATGATCTTGGCTCACTGCAACCTCCGCCTCCTGGGTTCAAGTGATTCTTCCATCTCAGCCTCTCAAGCATCTAGGATTATAGGCACCTGCCATTATGCCTGGCTAATTTTTGTATTTCTATAGAGATTGGGTTTCATCATGTTGGCCAGGCTGTTCTTTAACTCCTGACCTCAGGTGATCCAACCACGTCAGCCTCCCAAATTGCTGAGATTACAGGTGTGAGCCACTGTGCCCAGCTGACAGTAGTTTCTAAAGAACACTCCAGCTTCTGCACACCTCACAGCCCCATTTCTCTTTCCAAACTGACTGGAACCTTCAAAGGCAAACACTGTCTCACCATTGCTAAGAGCATGAGTTTGAGCAGGGTCACTTCCAGGTTTGGGAGGAAGGGTCCTCTTTAAGAAACATAATACAAAATTACAAACACAAAATTAATGTAAAAGTAACTAGAATGAGAAAAGAGGTCCTCACAACATACTTTTTAAAACTGATATATTCACAAATTATAACAAAATCTAGAAAAATAACAATCCTTTTTATTAACTGCCTGACACATTTCTATAAATTATTTTTCTATATTTTTTGAGTGCATATGCTTTGATTGCCTCTTCAGATGGCAGCAGTTTTGTGATATCGTTGCCTATAGAGAGAATAGACAGATAAAAACTGGTTGTGATTAGTACTCGTTTTTTGTTGTTGTTGTTGTTTTTAAGATTTCTTATTTCTCCTCCACTTGCCACATAGTGTCTGTGCTGAAGACACAGACCACATTCAGTTTTGCAGTCCGGCTCTGTCAGAGACGTTTGAGCCAGAGCAACTCCATCTTGAACAGGGGCTGGGTAAATGAGGCTGAGACCTACTGGGCTGCATTCCCAGGAGGTTAGGCTTTCTAAGTCACAGGATGAGATAGGAGGTCAGCACAAGATACAGATCCTAAAGACCTTGCTGATAAAGCAGCTTGCAGTAAAGAAGTCGGCCAAAACCCACCAAAACCAAGATGGTGATGAAGGTGACCTCTGATCATCCTCACTGCTCATTATACACTAATTATAATTCATTAGCATGCTGAAAGACACTTTCTCCAGCGCCATGACAATTTACAAATACCATGTCAATATCAAGAAGTTAACCTATGTGGTCTAAAAGGGGGAGGAACCCTCCATTACAGGAATTGTCTACCCCTTTCCCAGAAAACTCATGATTAATCTACCGCTTGTTTAGTATGTAATCAAGAAGTAACTGTTTAAGTATCCTTAGTCCAGCAGCCCAAGCTGCTGCTCTTCCTATGGAGTAGCCATTCTTTTCCTCCTTTGCTTTCCTAATAAATTTGCTTTCACTTTACTGCATGGACTTACCGCAAATTCTTTCTTGTGTGAGATCCAAGAACCCTCTCTCTCGTGGGATCTGATTGGAACCTCTTTCTGGTAACAGCTCTGGACATCAAGTCAGGACACAAGCATGTGGGCACAGTGGGCAGCAGAATATTCCTGGAAGCCGTCCTCCAGTGGGACAGCTAACAATAACTTAACAATCTCGGAAGGGACTGCAAACTACACTAATATATCACACCATCAAACTGAAGATATCCCAACTCAGATTCCTCTTAGCCTATCCCCAAAATGCCCAGCTCCACCCAACACTGGAGGAAATTGGAGGAAAGCAAGGCAGACTGGAAAGCAAGAGTAGTTTTAACTAAGGAAACAATACTAAGTTTGTGAATTTTTCTAGTTTTGCAAATTTGAAACAATTTTTACTTATTTATTATTATTTTTCATACAGACGAGGTCTTGCTATGTTGCCCAGGCTGATCTCAAACTGCTAGGCTCCAGCGATCCTCCTGCCTCAGCCTTCCAAAGTACTGGGATCACAATCATGAGTCACCGCACCAGCCCTAGCTGACAAATTTTTTGAGAGGGAGTTTTGCTCTTGTTGCCTAGGCTGGAATGCAGTGGTGCAATCTCGGCTCACTGCAACCTCCGTCCACTGCAACCTCTACCTCCCAGGTGGAGTCTCCTGCCTCAGCCTCCCAAGTAGCTGGGATTACAAGCACCTGCCACCATGCCTGGCTAATGTTTGTATTTTTTGTAGAGACAGGACGTAGAGACGCCACGTTGGCCAGACTGGTATCGAACTCCTGACCTCAGGTGATCCACCCGCCTCAGCCTCCCAAAGTGCTAGGATTACAGGCATGAGACACCACACCCGGCCACATATTTTTAAAAAGCATATGACCTGCCACACACGGTGTCTCACACCTGTAATCCCAACACTTTGGAGGTCCAAAGCAGGAGGATTGCTTGAGCCCAGGAGTTCAAGACCAGTCTGGGCAGCATCCATCTCTACAAGAAAAATGAAACAAAACAACAACAAAAATGCATATGACCATCTGAACACATTGCTAGGATCCACTTAGCACCTGGGAAGGGACTCATGCAAATGAGGGTCCCAGGGCTTAAGCCTCATTAGCTTCATGGTAAACATTTCTCTGAACTTTAGAGTCAGACAATATGGGTTTGAATCCTGACTCAGCCACTTAGCAGTGATGTGATGCGTTGAGAATGCAAAAATTCATTTTTCAAGCATTCAACTGTGAATCAGAAATGATAGTTTGTATTTCACTGGGGTTTATAAGGATTGATAAAATGTATATAAAAGGTTTAGCAATGTGCCTGAAACACAAATTTTCTCTAAATAGTAGCCAAAGTGATCAGCACTACTGGCTCACGTCTGCTTCTGGAGGCAGGTCTGCATCTCCTTTCACTATGAGGATGTTGAGATGCGGTGATCATGGGAGCCAGATCCCCTTGGGGTGCTGAAATGGGGTGGTAGGTAAGGGGTGGAATCCTGGCCTTGCCTAACTCTCACAAGACTTCTTTCAGGACTGAATAATTCCTAGCTTCTATTATCATAGGCATGCATAGCAGGTACCTGGGCCTGTGGTGACCCTGGCAGCAACTCCAAGTAACTTACCCACATCCCCCAAACCCTGCTGTGATTCTGCTTCCCACAAAAGCAGCCTGCACAGGGCCCTTCTGAATGCACAGATGTCCAGCTCCATGGGAGGGCCTCTGGCAGCCAGAAAGAAGAGGAAGGAGAGGAGGAAGGGGAAGTGGTCGGGCACATGCTGGGACCTCACCAACTCCCACAGGCCATGAGTACACAGTGCAGAGCCTGGCAGACCTGGCGCACCTCCTCAAGGCTGCCTTTTCCCTGCAACCCAAGGTCTGCCATTCATCTTGCCAGATCAGAGAAGCTACAGACACAGAATGTTTGTCCAAGGCTCTGAGTCTTTTCCAGGTGCAGCCTCAGCAAATCACAGCAGGAAGAGGAATCCTGCTTCCTCAGGACTAAAAAGAAGACCAAAGAGCAACTGTTCACAGCAGGCCAAATTTGCAAAACAGTGGTGGAGAAAATGAATAATTAACGAGGATGAACGCAGGGCCATGTGAAGTGATCTCTTTACACACGGGAAGGTACCGCAGGCAGCCAACAGTGGCATGTCTGGAGCGCAACACTGTGCCAGCCCCTAGGGGACACTCTGGAGGTGGGAATGACAGAGCAGCACTGCCAGGAGTTGGGAGCTCAATCTCTAGACTCATGCAGACCTGAACTTACAGCTAAGTTCTCCCCTTTTAAGCTGTGTGCCTCAGGACAAGTTTGTTAACCTCTCTGGGCCTCAATTACTCATCTGTAAAACAAGGATGCTTATATTCTTCTTTGAAAGGACTGAATAATACAATCCAAGTGCTTAAAACACACACTAAGTCTTCTATTGCATATATTTAATGTGTACAACATAGAACACATGAACACATTCCCTCTCTCTCTCTCTCTCTCTCTTTATCTCTCTCTTTTGGTAGAGATGGGGATCATGCTATGTTTCCCAGGCTGGTCTTGAACTCTTGGCCCCAAGCGATCCTCCTGCCTCAGCCTCCCAAAATGCTGGGATTACAGGAGTGAGCCACCACATCCGGCCCACGTTCTCTTAATGATGTATTTTGATGCACAGAAGTTCCTGATTGTAATGTAGTCTAAGATATCAACCTCTCCATTTAGGTCAGTGCTTTGATTTCTGTCTGCTTCAGCGTTAGGAAGACATTCTCCTCACCTAGCAGCTTCATTGTTTTTCATTTCACATTTAGATCCACATTCAGCTGAAATTCGTTTTTGTATATCTTTAGTAGTCATCAGAAGATCAAAAGACATCATTAAAAGAGTAAAAATGCAAGCCTCAGAGTTAGAAAAAATATTGACCATTGGAATCACCAAGAAAAGTATTCTATTCAGACTAGATGAAGAATTCTTACAAATCAATACAAAAAAGGCATGCAACCAAATAGTAACAGAACAAAAACTTAAACAGAAATTTAACCAAAAAAATATCCAGAAGATTATGGCCATTTAACATATGAAAAGGTGCTCAATTTCATTAGTCATTAGAGAAATGCAAATAAAACTATGGTACAATACCACTAGAGACTCCGCCAAATGACTAAAATGTAAAAAGACTGATAATACCATGTGCTGACAAGGAGCACTCTCCAAGGAACTCCCACTGCTGAGGACAGGGGCAGATTGCTCTGACCACGCTGGAAACATGTTTGGAAATATCTGCTAAAGCCGCGTAATTCCTCTCCTTGGTATACACTCAGTAGAAAGGTTTGCATATGTGAACCAAGAGACGTGTTAAGGTTTGCAGCAGCCAGTGCCAAATATAGGACATCACAGAAAAATGCTACCTTTCAGGTGGATTGCTTGAGCTCGGGAGTGCAAGGCCAGCGCGGGCAACATGGTGAAACCCCATCTCTATGTAAAATAACTCCGTGTAGTGGCACATTCCTGTAGTCCCAGCTACTCGAGAGGCTGAGGTGGAAAGATTCATTGAGCCCTGGAAATCGAGGCTGCATTGAGGTGTGATAATGTCACTGCACTCTAGCCTGGAAGACAAAGCAAGACCATCTCAAACAACAAATGCTGCCTTCATCAGATTACCCTAGACTCACCCATTGTCATCCAAACCCTGTCCCCTGCCCATCTTCTTCCTGGCATTCACATATCTGCCTGAATTATATATTCTTACTTCTCCCTGTTTGTCAGCATTTTTACGATTCCTTTTAAAGTGTATTTTACCCCAGCTTCCTAAATAAGTATGATTTTAACTGCCAAGATTACTAAAGAAAATTCAGAAAAAGCAGCTTACCCTTGATTTGTTACAAAAGAAATGCATCTCTATGGGAGAAAGACATTCTCTTTTTCCAGACATCCTTATAATATAATGGTTACCATTGATTGAGCTCCATCTGTGAGACTTAGTGTTTACAGACATTATTTGTAATAATTTATTTAAAAATGATTTTATAATATAGTTGTATTTTTAATAATTAAATTAAATTTAAAATGAACTATTTGCAATTTTTTTTTGGAGACAGAGCTTCACTGTTATTGCCCAGGCTGAAGTGCAATGGTGCGATCTCGGCTCACTGCTACCTCTGCCTCCCAGGTTCAAGCCATTCTCCTGCCTCAGCCTCCCGAGTAGCTGAGATTACAGTCATGTGCCACCATACCTGGTTAATTTTGTATTTTCAGTAGAGACAGGATTTCTCCATGCTGGTCAGGCTGGTCTCAAACTCCCGATCTCAGGTTATCCGCCCACCTCAGCCTCTCAAAGTGCTGGGATTACAGGCGTGAGCCACTGCACCCAGTCTTATTTGTTTCTTAAGTAATTTAGAATAAACTATTTTGTTATAGTTATTTTACAGCCATGTGGGTATATTATTATCCCCATTGCATAGATGAGGAAACTGAGACCCAGAGAAGTTAAGTGACTTATCCCAAAATGCACAGCTAGTCAGTGACAAGCTCACTTCAACCCTAGGTTGTTCAATCTTATTCTAAGGTGCACAGTCTTAAGTACCCGCCTACAGTACTTGCATATTCAGGACTAACCCAGTGTAGATGTTACTTCCTCAATATTCTCTCTTTTGCCTTTTTAGGCAACAAGGAAGGGCAACTCTAAAAGTAGAAGGGAGAGTGTTAGCATTCTGGCATTTAGAATGAATTCGTTCAAGGGGTAAACAAGCTTACCACGTGCCAGTGCTCAGACTAGGCACCAACAAACAACGATTTAGAAAAACAGATCTAGTCCCTGCCCTCACAGAACTTCCTCCTAGAAGACTCTCCAAACAGGCAAATAGCATTCATTTAGGACACATATTCAATAATATTACTGATCAGTCACCATGTGCCTGGCACTGTGCTAGGTGCTGGGGACAGGCAGGGTGGAAAAGACAAACCCAGCTCACAGTCTAGCTGGAGAGATAGACAAGTAAACAGGCAAGGACAATATGACATATATTATTATGGCAGAAGTTCTGACATTATCAGGGCTCCTAGAAATAAGCCTCCATGGTAGGGTGAGGGAAGGCTCCCTGGAGGAGGAACACCACCCTTCTCTGCTCATATTTGGAGTGAGGCCGAGAGACTGCTGAGCTGTCTTGACTTGTCCAGGCTGCCAGGGTGATTTCCAAAGTACTCTTTCATCTGTTGGCCAGCTCAAAAGTAACAGCTAACAATTACAGAGTGTTTAATGTGAGCCAGGAACTATTCTAGTGCTTTTTCACGTTTCTCATTTCATCCTCCCAGGAACTCTAGCTGGGAGTATTTCTGTTTACAGAAGAACCTGAAGCACAGTGAGAGTAAGTCACCTACCCTACATCACATAGCTAGTCAAGGAAAGAGCCTAGCTTGGCACCCAGGCAGAAGGCTCCAGCATCTGCACCCCTCCATCACCCTCAACTGCCTCTCTGTGTAGAAAGCCCCAAAATACGAAATGCGTGAAACCACTGCTCAGAGCAACCACTGCTCAGTTGCCCAAAGGTCATTTTTGTTCAAATAAGCATAGGGATATAGCCAGACCTGTGCTGCTTAGTATTTAACAACCATCTCTCCAGATGTGTAGCATTTGCAGATTTCCTTGGCATAATTACTCCCACCATGGTTGATTTCAAGCTACCAGTGTGATGTCTCTGAATGTGGAGTTGGGAGGAGTAGTGCAATCCTATCATTCTATATTATTTCCACCATACAGTACAATATAGCCTTAAGAGCACACATAATGGTATATGTAGGAAAATAATCAGGAAGTGACACATTCTGAGGATCTGTTACCTTTGTTTTTAATATAATTTAATTTTAAGTTTATATAACTTAGCTTTTGACAATGGCTGTGTTTAACAAATTTTCAGCAAAAATTCCTGAAAAGTTAGCAATCAGCTCCTGTGAGTCAGGACGACACACTCTAGCATTTCACTGGATATAGTTCTAGGTTCTCTGGCTTGATTCTAATCTCTAATTACCTGCCTCTGCTTCCTCTGCAACTTTAGGTGCCCTACAAAGTTACCACCAGGGAGAGAAGGGAGAAGGGAGAGGTCTAAGCAAGTACTTAGCACCTGCTATGTGGCAGTCACTGTGATCAATACTTTACGTTATTTCATTTTACACTGACTTTAATCTCATAGGAAAGAGATTAGTACATGTAGGTACTTTGTTTGCACTTTTTGCCATTGTATTCCCAGGGGCTTGGACTATGCCTTACACATAGCAGACACACAATTAATGTTTGTCGAATGAATAAATGAATAAAAAAGCTGAGGATGAAACCCGACTCCTCAGCCTACACACAAGGCCCTCTATGATCTGGCCCCTGCCTCCCGCTCAAGCCTCCCTTCCCACCATGTCCAAGTGAATCCATCTCACCTGCACACAGCTTGCTGCTAGACATTGCCAAGACTACTTGGCTTGTGCTGTCCCCACTACCTAGAAGGCCCTTCTACCATGCGTCTTTCTTAGGTCAGATTTCCCCAGAAACAGACTCTAAGAGAGAGATTCAAACACAGGAAGTATATTGATAAGAGCTCTTGGTAAGAACCCTCATAAGTAATTGAGAGGGAAAAAAAAGAGGGGGAGAACAGAAGTGAGGAAAGCGGGATTGGGCAGGAGAAAGTTGAGCTGTG
Source organism: Cacajao melanocephalus (assembly GCA_963573385.1). Lineage (NCBI taxonomy): Eukaryota > Metazoa > Chordata > Mammalia > Primates > Pitheciidae > Cacajao > Cacajao melanocephalus. The sequence goes on along the minus strand of CAUYLG010031513.1, from coordinate 12,758 downwards.
ATGCAGTTGCAGCAGAGGCCTCAGCCAAATCCATGGGAGGCTCAGCATATGGGATGGATTGCAGAGTTGTGCCACGGTGAAGCCAAGGGCAGGGCCTTTTTATCGCATTTGTACCTCATCATTGAATGAGGGTCATCTGTGGATGGGGGATAACTTTGAGTGAAGCAGCTCCCTTTGCCAAAGGCATGGTCTGGAGAGGGACTAGGCTGTGAGCCACCGGCAAACAAAACTCTGGGAAGCTGGGGAATGAGTACATCAATCCTAAAGATGGATCTAGGCTGTACATTCTGGCATGCACCTTCTTATTTCTTACCTCTGCCTAGCCATGTTTTGTTTTCTTGTTCTTGTTGTTGTTTTGAGACAGAGTTTCTCTCTGTTGCTCAGGCTACAGTGCAGTGGTACAATCTCTACTCACTGCAACCTCCACCTCCCAGGTTTAAACAATTCTGGTGCCTCAGTCTCCAGAGCTGGGACTACAGGCATGCACCACGACACTGGGCTAATTTTTGTATTTTTAGTAGAGGCGGGGTTTCACCATGTTGGCTAGTCTGGTCTTGAACTCCTGACCTGGGGTGATCTGCCCACCTCAGTCTCCCAAAGTGCTGGGATTACAAGCATGAACCACCGTGGCTGACCCCAACCATGTTATTTAATTGACTCTACATTTTATAACAGTTTTAGGTTCATAGTGAAATTGAGCAGAGGGTACAGAGAATTCCCAAATACCCCCTGCCCTGACACACACACAGCCTTTCCCGTTATGAACACCTCTTACCAGAGTGGTAATTTGTTACAACTGATGACCCTACTTTGACACATCATTTTCACCCAAAGTCCTTAGTTTACTTTAGGGGTCTTTCTTGGTGTTGCACAGTCTATGGGTTTGGACAAAAGTCTAATGACATCTATCCACTATTGTAGAATCATACAGAGTAGTTTCACTGCCTTAAAGATCCTCTGTGTCCCACTGTTAGATCTGGCATAAAGAAGAAAAACAAAACAAAAAAAGATCCTCTGTGCTCCACCTATTCATCCCTCCTTCAGCACCCCGTACCCGTGGCAACCACTGATCATTTACTGTCTTTGTATTTTGCCTTTTCCAGAATGTCACATAGTTAGAATCATATAGTATATAGCTTTCTCAGGTTGGCTTTTTTCACTTAGTAATATGCATATAAGGTTCCTCCATGCATATTACTCCATGTATATTCATGGCTTGATAGCACATTTCTTTTTAGCATTGAATAGCATTCCACTGTCCAGTTGTACCACAGTGTATCCGTTTATCTACTCACCTGCAAACAGACATCTTGGTTGCCTCCAAAGTTTGGCAGTTATAAGTAAAACTGCTATAAACACCCATATGCAGGTTTTTGTATGGACATAAAAGTTTTCCTCTGGGTAAATACCAAGGTACATGATTGCTGGATTATTCATAAGGATATGTTTTGTTCGTAAGAAACCGCCAACCTGCTTTCCAAAGCAGTACCATCTTGCATTCTCACCAGCAATGAATAAGAGTTCCTGTTGCTCCACATCCTTGTCAGCATTTGGTTTCACTGCTCAGTCACTTAACTCAGCAGCTAGCTGTACCAGAGAAGGTCGTACATGAACAGTGTGACTCTATATAGTAAAGCTAAATATTTACATGCCACCAGGTCTAATTTAGGCAGTAGAGCAGTAATGGTTAAGAACATGGATGCTAGAGCCACATTTTCTGGGTCCATTTCCGTGCTCTATCATGTCTAACTGATTGACCTTGGACAAGTTGCTTAACTGCTCTGTCCCTCGCTTGTTTCATCAATAAAATAGAAGACTAGTAGGCCGGGCGTAGTGGCTCACACCTGTAATCCCAGCACTTTGGGAGGCCGAGTCGGGCAGATCACCTGAGGTCGGGAGTTTGAGACCAGCCTGACCAACATGGAGAAACCCCGTTTCTACTAAAAATACAAGATTAGCCAGGCATGGTGGCACATGCCTGTAATCCCAGCTACTCTGGAGGCTGAGGCAGAAGAATCACTTGAACCTGGGAGGCAGAGGTTGTGGTGAGCCGAGATCACACCATTGCACTCCAGAATGCGCAAGAAGAGCGAAACTCTGTCCCCCGCAAAAAAAGAAGACGATTAGTACCTACCTCTTGGAGTTGTTGAGTTAATGTAAAGCACTTGGAACAGTATCAGGCACAGAGTAAGTCCTCAATAAATTTCAGTGATTAGGTCGAGCGCGGTGGCTCATGCCTGTAATCCCAGCAATGTGGGAGGCTGGAGCAGAGAGGTCACCTGAGGTCAGAAGTTCGAGACCAGCCTGGCCAACATGGCAAAATCCCTGTGTCTTCTAAAAATACAAAAATTAGCCAGGCATCGTGGCATGCACCTATAATCCCAGCTACTCGGTGGGCTGAGGCAGGAGAATTGCTTGAACCCAGGAGGAGGATGTTGCAGTGAGTTGAGATGGCACCACTGCACTCCAGCCTGGGCACTAGAGATGGAGCAAGACTCCATCTCAAAAAAAAAAAAAAAAAAATTCAGTGATTATCACCAAAGACATGTATATTTTAAACAACTCAGTTTAGATTGTCAGAAAATGACTGACTAGAATAAATCCTTGAAAATCTTGGCTCTTCACAAGAACCATAGAAATCGATGGATTTTTAGCCTTCATTTCAATGGCTACTTAAAAAAATTTTTTTTGAGGCAAGGTCTCACTTTGTCACCATGCTGGAGTGCAGTGGCACAATCATAGCTCACTGCAGCCTCAAACTCCTGACCTCAAGCAACCCTCCCACCTTGGCCTCCCAAAGTGCTTGGAATTATAGGCAGGAGCCACCATGCTGGGCCGTCAGTGCTACATTTTTTAAATCCTCACACAGTGAAGCAGTGTATCAGATATTCCAGAGTAATAACCCCAGGTATTCAGTTGAAGACTCGCTATAGCAAGTACAAGTGATTCAGTTTTTCCATGTCCACCCAACAGAAACCAATTTCATGTTGATAATGGCATTGCAAAAGCCTTAACTTTCCACTGCTGTTCAGATGCTAGCTGCTGGTTTTATGGACTCAGTGAGGCATCTTACATCCTTCATCTTGAGCTATTTTATGCACTGTATGTTTAAAATGGTGCAAGAATTAATCGCAAATCTGCATGTCCTAAGTGACCATTTCCTCCAGTCCACCCTCCATACCTGTGGTTTTCCTCTCTAGGGCCCTTTTAGTTGCTAGGGAAAAATATATGAGGAGGTTTCCTGTCTGTCTGCCATGACTTATTTATCTTCTATCCCTCAATCCCTGGAGAAGCAAGGGCCAGGAAGAGAGAAGGAAGAAGAGGGGATATGGGAATATGGGGAACTCTCCAAGGAGAAGCAAAGCAGTCGTCCTCCTTCTCCAGAGCATTTACCTGGGGCCCCAGGAAATGTGATGCTCCTGCTGAGATTCTAATGAGTGCAGCAGCCAGGTTTTTTGGTCTCATTTTCCAGTGGGAAATCCTTTGTACAGGGTGGCTTTCACCATAACACTACAGAGGCCCAGAGACCTCAGATTGCTGATTGGTGCAAGTTTGTTTATTCAGTCACTAAAAATATATATACTAAGGAACTAAAATGAAGCAGAAATAGTCCAAGGCACCAAAGGGAATAATGTAGATGTGGTTCCTTTCCTCAAGGAGCCTACATCAGAATGGAGAAAGACAGACAATAAACAAGTAAACAAATAGATCAACGAAATCTGTAAGATGGAAAGCAGGACTGGTATGCAGAGCACAAAACAGGATGATGCATCCTGCATCACTGGGTTGGTGCAACTTCAGATTGGATGGCCAGCGAAGGCAGCTTTCTGGAGGTGGCCATTGACCTGAATGACAACCATATGTGTTAGGCCAGGTGAGATAGAGGAACCTGTAATCCCAGCACTTGGGGAGGCCGAGGTGGGAGAATCACTTGAGCTTAGGAGTTCGAGACCAGACTGGGCAACATAGTGAGACCTCGTCTCTACAAAAACAACCAAAAAATTAGCTGGGCATCATGGCGTACACCTGTAGACCTACCTACTCAGGAGGCTGAGGTGGGGGGATAGCCTGAGCCTAGGAGGTTGAGGCTGCAGTGAGCTGTGATCGCACCACTGCACTCCAGCCTGGGTGACAGAGTGAGATCCAGTCTCAAAAAAAAAAATCTCAATGTTCAGTCTGGGCTAAATAGTGTTTTGCTTTGGAACCTTCTATGAGCTGGGGCATTCCTCTTCCCACAAAAAGACAAGCATGAAATTAGATGTCAGGCTGCATCTAGAAGGGTATGGGAACTGTCTCAGCAGGGAATTGCCTCAGCTCTTCTACACCCTGCCACAGTGGAAATGTCAGCTTCAGAGCTAGCTGCCTCCGCTTGAGCTGCTGTTGGTCTTCTGTCCCAGTCAGCGTTTCTGTTCTATAGTGCTGATACTAAAACTACAGCAAAAGCACTTTGCTGTCCAGTAGCTCCAACTGTAGTGCTAGCCAGACCGTGTCTCCTGTGGACCCGGTTTGCGAATTTCTCACCCTTGCACGGCGAGCTCAGTGCCTGCAAACAGCTCTGTCTTACAGCATCATCATCATCAGGGGATTGTACTTTACAGGGAATAAAACCTCACTTTAAAAAAATCTGCCATGTAATCCAACAAGAGAAAAAAAAAAGTAAAGATTCATTATGAATGTAAGCAACTCCATCCAAAATGGAAGGTGTTATGGTTTGAGTATGTCCCCCAAATTCATGTGTTGGAAACATAAGCCCCCAATGCAACAGTGTTAAGAGATGGGACCTTTAAGAGGTAATTAGATCATGAGCGCTCTGTCCTAATGAATGGATGAATGTTATTTCAAGAGTGGGTTCGTTAGTCATAAAAGCTAGTTCAGCCTCCTCTTGCTCTCTCTTGGGCTTTCTTGCTTTTCCTCTTTCCACCTTTAAATGATGAAACAAGAAGGCCCTCACCAGATGCTGGTCCCTCCAACCTCTCAGTCTCCAGAACTGTAAGAAAGAAATATGTTCTTTATAAATGATCCAGTCTGTGGTATTCTGTTATAGCAACGCAAAACAGACTAAGACAAAAGCTGGCTAGACAATAAATACTTCATATCCCTCCAAATTCTCTTTTGGTCTTTTTAATATGCATTGGTGCATTTCCACAATTTTAATCAGCATAAATACGTAGGTCTGTATCTTAGTTTTTTCTACTTTACATTTTTCATATAATACATTTCCACTTATTAACATTGCTCCCATGTGTCATTGAAACTGCCTTATAGAATCTAAGCAAATTGAAAATCGTTTTTTATTTTTACTTATTTCCTTTTTTTTTTTTTTTTTTTTTTTTTGACATAAAGTCTTGCTCTGTTGCCCAGGCTAGAGTGCAATAGTGATGTGATCATACCTCACTGTAACCTTGAACTGGGCTCAAGTGATCCTCTTGTAGCCACCTCCCCAGAAGCCAGGACTACAAGGTGCGAGCCACCATGCCTAGCTAGTTTTTATATTTTTTGTAGACACAGAGCCTTGCCATGTTGCCCAGGCTGGTCTTGAACTCCTGGCCTCAAGTGATCCTCCTGCCTCAGCTTCTCAAAGTGCTGGGTTTACAGTCCTGAGCCACTGCATCTGGCTTTGTTTCCATTTCTGAGGATTAAAATTGCTTAAAATTTTCCAAATGCATTATACAAGTTCTTGCTAAGGACTTAGTAGATATCTTTATTGCTGTCTTTTTTCTCTCTCTTTTGCCTTGCAGAAATATCCCACAAAGTGAAGTAACCAAATCAACAAGTGTGAACAATTTTATAGCTCTTGTTAAATTTACTAGACAGCTCTCAGGAAAGACGGAGCCAGTTTACAGCATGAGCCATTAGTGGGTGTGAACCTCTTTTCTAAGATCTGCTTCTAAACTTGGCTTTATCATTTAAAGAGAAAATTATTGCAAACAGTTTGAAGGAATTCTTTGTCTTATAAAAAAGAATTCTGAAAACCTCCTTGTAATCCCACTAGTAGGTATAGTTAACCTTGCAACTCCACAAACAGACCACTTTACACATCTGCTTGGGGACTTTTGTTTTTGTTTGATCTACCTCTGAAATGCTCCCTCCTAGTGATTAAATGGCTTGCTCCTTTACTTAGATATCTGCTCAGGTAAAATCTTAACCAAGAGGCCTTTACTCTTCACCCTACTTAAAATGTCCCGCTGCCCCACCCTGAGACTCTTAACTTGCATAGTCCTCATCATCCACCTGACATAATATGTACTTCTTTGCTTTTATAGATATTATCTGTGTCCCTCCACTAGAATGTTATTTCATGAGAATAAAAACTTTGTCTCGGCCAGGAGCGGTGGCTCACGCCTGTAATCCCAGCACTTTGGGAGGCTGAGGTGGGCGAATCACCTGAGGTCGGGAGTTTGAGACCAACCTGACCAACATGGAGAAACCCCGTTTCTACTAAAAATACAAGATTAGCCAGGCATGGTGGCACATGCCTGTAATCCCAGCTACTTGGGAGGCTGAGGCAGGAGAATCACTTGAATCCAGAAGGCAGAGGTTGCGGTGAGCCAAGATTGCGCCATTGCACTCCAGCCTGGACAACAAAAGGGAAACTCTGTCTCAAAACAAAAAAATTTTTTTAAAGACTTGTCTCTTTCATTTGTTTCTACATTCCCAGTGCCTTAAAGATGCCTCATACACAAGAAATGCTGACTGACTATTGTGGAATAAGCGAGTGAATGAACCAAGTGTCTGATTACATCATCATTAATTGCTTGGCATTCTGGAGTTAGTGCTGAAAACCTGTGCAAGGCTAATTGGCGGGGCTAAAAAGTTTGCTGGTCATGAGTTCTTTTAAAACACTAATGGGGCCTGGCACGGTGGCTCACACCTGTAATCCCAGCACTTTGGGAGGTTGAGGAAGCTGTATCACTTGAAGTCAGGAGTTTGAGACAAGCCAGACCAACGTGGTAAAACCCCATCTCTACTAAAAATACAAAAACTAGCCAGGCATGGTGGCGGATGCCTGTAATCCCAGCTACTTGGGAGACTGAGGCAGGAGAATCGCTTGAACCTGGGAGGGGGAGGTTGTAGTGAGCAGAGATCGTGCCACTGCACTCCAGCCTGAGCCACAGAGAAAGATTCAGTGTCAAAAAAAAAAAAAAAAGACACTAATGGAACTTATGAATGGTCTCTTCTCAAAAATGCATACTCACAAAACTTAGCGGGTGATTTCAAGAGGCTGGGCCTGCTGAAGTTCTCAATGAGTCAGAAATTTGTTTTAGAAGCATTGCTCTAGTAACTATGTGGTTACTAGCAATCATAAACAGGTGGCCCAACAAACCACACTTCTTTTACTTTGGCCCTTGCAGGAGTGAAAGGTACAGAGATTGTTTTTTAAGTTTTGAATTAGTTGCCCAAAATTTAAATGTCAGATTTCACATCAGAAAAGCAATCTGTATTTCTTAATTCTGTTGAAAACTCAGAGGGCCTGGGAGCACTTGGCCCACCGTCCTAGCTACAGCTAAGCTATGGCAGCCCCACCTGGAAGGTGTCCTCTTCCCTTTACTCTAGTCCCCACTGCTCCTTGTGGCTCCTATGGTTTTGAAGCAGAGCACTGGTGATTGATTATTATTGGGCTTGCACTGTTGTTTTTCTTTTTCTTCTTCTTCTTTTTTTTTTTTTTTTTTTTTTAGATGGAGTTTAACTTTGCTGTCCAGGCTAGAGTACAGTGGCGTGATCTTGGCTCACTGCAGCCTGTACCTCCTGGGTTCAAGCGATTCTCCTGCCTCAGCCTCCCAAGCAGCTGGAACTACAGGCGCCCACCACCGTACCTGGCTAATTTTTTGTGTTTTTAATAGAGATGGGGTTTCACCACATTGACCAGACTGGTCTCGAACTCCTGACATCGGGTAATCTGCTGACCCCGGCCTCCCAAAGTGCTGGGATTACAGGTGTGAGACACAGCACCCAGCCACGCACTGCTGTTTTCTTAAGCCTGAGTAAAGGGGAAAGCAGAACAGACTCTGCCTCCTTTTTTCTGAAGTCAAGATCATTTCATTTATGTCACATGTCTGGCCACTGCAGACATTCGGCTTTAGACTCCTTGCCTAACTCAACTATAAATGATAAGGTTGAGGAAACTAGGACCCAAAAAGTTTGAGACACTTGCCCAAGTTTACACAGAGGCTGACTTGAACCCTGCTTTCCTAACTGTGGTATGTATATTTGATCTTTGTCCCTGGTTCCTGGCACAAAGCTCCTAAAAACTCCTGGCATTTCCTTGTCCAGATATGGTGGCTCTCATCTGCATTCCTAGCACCTTGGGAGGCCGAGGCGGGTAGGATCATCTGAGGTCAAGAGTTCAAGACCAGCCTGGCCAACATAGTGAAACCCCATCTCTACTAAAAATACAAAAAATGAGCTGGGCGTGGTGGTAGGCTCCTGTAATCGCAGCTACTTGGGAGGGTGAGGCAGGAGAATCACTTCAATCTGGGAGGCAGAGGTTTCGGTGAGCCAAGAAGGTGTCATTGCACTCCAGCCTGGGCAAAAAGAGTAAAATTCCTTTCCCCCTCCAAAAAAAATTAGCTGGGCATGGAGGTGCACACCTGTAATCCCAGCTACTCGGGGGGGTCGAGGCTTGAACCGGGGAGGCGGAAGTTGCAGTGAGCTGAGATCACGCCACTGCACTCCAGCCTGGGCCGTGAAGCGAGACTGCATCTTAAAAAAACAAACCAACAAAAAACTCCTGGCATTTCCTAAGTGTTAGGAGTGTCTTGTTATTTGTAAGGAGTCACTTTTGATCACATCTGAGCTTATACTAATGAGTGACTTAGGGCAGAGCCCCTAGGTAGCCTCAGGATGGGGCTGGTCATCAAAAAGACCAAATGATTAGAGCGTTGAAACTATTAGCCTCATTTACTGACCTCCAGGAAGGGAAGGGCAGTGCTGGAGAGTAAACTCTATTTAAAAAAAAACAGGCCAGTGCGGTGGCTCACCCCGGTAATCCCAGCACTTTGGGAGGCTGAGGCGGGCAGGTTACTTGAGGTCAGGAGTTCGAGACCAACCTGACCAACATGGACAAGCCCCATCTCTACTAAAAATACAAAATTAACTGGGCATGGTGGCGCATGCCTATAATCTCAGCTACTCGGGAGGCTGAGACAGGAGAATCGCTTGAACCCAGGAGGCGGAGGTTATGGTGAGCCAAGATTGCGCCATTGCACTCCAGCCTGGGCAACAAGAGTGAAGCTCCATCTTAGGAAAAAAAAACAACAACTCTCAAGCAGTGAGATTCGATGCTCTTCTGGGCTGATGTATACACTGAGGTGCTAGGAGGGTGGTGTGTCTGGAGAGAGCATGGAAGCTTTCCCTGATCCCCATACCTCGCCCTATGCATCTCTTCCATTTGACTTCCTGAGTTGCAGCCTTTATAATAAACTGATAAACATAAGTAAGGTGTTCCCCTGAGTTCTGTGAGCCATTATATAAAATTATCTAACAGGAGGAGGAGGTTATAGTAGCTCTTGATTTATGGCAAGGACAGTCAGAAGTGCCAGAACCTGAGACTTGTAATTGATATGTGAAATGGGAGAAGTCTTGTGGGACTGAGTCCTTAACCTGTGGTGTCTATGCTAGTAATAGCTTTGAGCAGCGAGAAATAAAAATAAAATCTTAAACTGTCCAATGGACGAAACAGACCTATCTTGGTGAAAGAGATCCCAGAGTAACCTTGAAAACTGAGTTCTCTGTCATGGTGGGATAGGAGGTTAGACACACCTCATTATACCCTCTCCCTAGCTAACCATGATAAGGCTTTTTTTCCTAAGGGCTTAACAGAAACCAGCCCTTTCAAAAGGCTCTGATATCAACCAACCACCTGAGGCTTCCCCCATGATAAGAGACCACTGACCATGGAGTGGTTCTGGCCAATCTTCAAAGAAGGTGCAGTAAGGGTTTCTGCGTCCTCTGCTTCATCTTTTGAGGTCAGAGGGCCAAAAACTCTACCCTCGTATCATGCTATCACCACAGGTTTTGTACATAGGACCCATGAAAGGGCATGAAGCTCATGTTTCTCCTTTCCTAAATATTCATAACCGCTGCTATAGCTTATTGAATATGTATATTCAGCCAGCCCACTCACTCAGCATAAATTCCTGAGCCCTTTGCCACTCCCTTGAAGCATCTGTTTCTGGCTTCTGGCCAGCGCCTACACTTCCGAGCCTGTGAGAATGGCCACTCTGCAGGCTGCAACCCTTTATGAGAAGGAAAGCTCTCCTTTCCACATGTATGGGCCTCGTCATTCTCAGTTGACAGTAGTTATCGTCAGAATGAAATTGAATTTTAGGATATTCATTTAATGTCCACAGAGAATTGGTTGTTGGTCTTGGAAAACACCCCAGACTAACTCAATGTTCTTTCCATTACACTGCCTTTGCAGCAGAATAAAAAGCCAAGAAACTTACAGTGTCACTAGAAACCATGGATAACTGTAAATCAGTCAAAATTGATTTCAAAGGAATCAAGCTGCCAGGTGTTCTAATTCCAGAACTTTGGAAAGTTGAGGCAGGAGGATTGTTTGAGCCCAGAAATTCAACACCAGCCTCGGCAACATAGTGAGACCTCATCTCTCTTAAAAAAAGAAAAAAGTAACAATTGGAAATAAAGGAATCAAACTTTTTTTTTCCTTTTTCGTGACAGAGTCTTGCTCTATCACCAGGCTGGAGTGCCATGGCTCAATCTCGGCTCACTGCAACCTCTGCCTCCCGAGTTCAAGCGATTCTCATGTCTCGGCCTTCCTGAGTGGCTGGGATTACAGGTGTCCACTGCCACACACAGCTAATTTTTGTATTTTTAGTACACACAGGGTTTCACCATGTTGGCCAGGCTGGTTTCGAACTCCTGACCTCAGGTGATCCGCCTGCCTCAACTTCCCAAAGTGCTGGGATTACAGGTATGAGCCATCGTGCCCAGCCAAGAATCAAGCCTTTTTAGGTCATCTCTGTACACCCATCAAGTGCTCAGAGATACCCAATCAATGCTTGACCTAGTGAATGAGCAAATAAAATGAATGAATCCATTTCCAAATTATAGTTTAATCTGGGGATAAGTGAGATTCATTTAAAAGCCTCTTTTCACTAACAACTGAAGGTGTAATTTTATTTCTGACCCATTGTCCTTATTTTTAGTGGAATCAACTCTATCATATAAAATACATAGCTCTAGCCTAGCCCGGAGGTTGACACACAACAAATTCAGTAATTTTCATACCCTAATGTGCTCATTTGGTCTAAAAACACTGCAGGCTCCTTCAAAAATATCCAGAGTTCAAGTTTCAAGTCATCAAAACTCATGATTTGTCCTGATTCCAAGAGATAAGAAACAGGTGATCTGAGCTTCTTGCGCTAGGAACCGCTGCTGCAGAGAAGGCAGTGTTTCTTCTGTCTGACCATTGACAGTGGGCAGGGCTACTCTATTCTCAAAATCCATTCCTCTCTGTCTCCTGCTAAGCATTGTTTCTCTTTGGGAAATTATTCTCCACTCTGACCAGTGACAATGTTATGCCCTAAAGTAAAAAATGAGAGTCACTTGACCTTTTTGGGAAAGTCATTATCATTATTATCGTTTCATTTTGAAAAGGATTTCCTCTTTAATATTTACATCGTCCAACCCCTGAGGACACTAACTGCCACTGCTAGTGGCCCCTGTGTCTGTTTTCTTCTTTTCTGGTAATAGACTTTCTATTTCTAGACAGAGACATAGCTACAGATGGAAGTAGCCATGTGCCTAAGTTCTAGCAAAGGAGATGTAAGGAGAAGCGTCATGTAGAACCTCCAGAAAGGTCAGGCTGCCTAGAATGTGGACATGATAGCTAAATCTCAATCATTTTAGTCAATAAGGTGGAGCCACTTTTGATTAGTTGGCAGTAATCGCATTTGATTAAAAATTTGTGCATAAAACCATTTTTCACTGTTTCCACTGAAACACTCTCACTTCTGCACTGTGGATGGGTATGTGAAAATAATGTTCCCTTTATTGTTATTATTTATTTGAGACAGAGTTTTGCTCTTGTTGCCCAGGCTGGAGTGCAATGGCACGATCTCAGCTCACTACAACTTCCTTATCCCAGGTTCAAGCGATTCTCCTGCATCAACCTCCCGAGTAGCTGGGATTACAGGTGCCTGACAACATGCCTGGCTAATATTTATATTTTTAGTCAAGAGGGGGTTTCACCATGTTGGTCAGGCTGGTCTCAAACTCCTGACCTCAGGTGATCCACCCGCCTTATCCTCCCAAAGTGCTGGGATTACAGGCATGAGCCACCACACCTTACCTCCTCTTTTTTGTTGTTTATATAAATAAATGCTTTTTTAAAATTTCTTACAGTAATTTTATTTTCTGTGTCCCTACAGAAAATATTCACCTCTGTATCCTGTTCCATAAAGTGGTGTTTGGGTCCTATCAGCGTTCCTCGTTGCCAAGAGGGGAAAGTCAGTGTTATGGCTATCTGGAAATGTGGCCTTGAAGTTTTGCATGAATAATGGTTCTAATAACATTCAGTACCAGGTGGAGGGAGAAAGAATATTAGTTTCTTCCTTCCTTCCTTCCTTCCTTCCTTCCTTCCTTCCTTCCTTCCGTCCTTCCTTCCTTCCTTCCTTCTCTCTTCCTTCTTCCCTCTTTCTTTTCTTTTCCTTTTTTTTATTTTCTTTTCTTTTTTCTTTTCTCTTTTCTTTTCTTTCTTGAGACAGGGTCTTACTCTGTTATCCAGGCTGGAGACC